>OOFC01017284.1:0-10670 GCA_900323345.1 Pseudochromis fuscus
ATCTTATTGGGGCATTTGGGGAAAAAACAGCGGAAAACCCACGGGCCTGGCAACCCTGCAGAGGTTGGAGGGGCGGGATCAGTGCGATTCTGGAAATTATTTTGCGCATCTGTCTCGGAACAAACACACATCACCGTGGTATGTGGGCTCCTGCAGTGTGTCACAACGATCCAGTGATTTATTTTCCCACACGGTGCAGTTTGTCCACTTCGGTCCGTTGAAGGTAAGATACATTTTCCGTGGAAGCATTTTCATATTCGCCGGCTGGTTCTCTGCAGACAAAAGAGCGGACATGGGTGGGATTTAAATGGGAGGAGATCAGCTGGATGAAGGGTTGCATTGTCGGTTTCATCCCCTCTTGCAGAATTGTGCATTCCTCTGAATTAACGGTGCGATCCGGTTCTGAATCCTGTGGTTTCCTTTCTCTGTGAAGCGGACGGGATGATGATACTAACCGAGTGTTTCTGCGCTGTCATGCAGAGACCACCACCCCTCCTCCTCCTGTTTGAGCAAATCTGTCATGCTTTGTTTGTGATGTATCCGGTGCAATTTGCTCTCAACGACAATGAGATCAATGATAATGGGACATTTCAAGGCCAAATCTGAGAAGGATCACTGCACACAGAAGATTAAATAACTCTGACTTTAAAAAAGAAAAATTAAAAAGCTTTTCTAATGCTCCCCCCCCTCTCTCTCTCTCTTTCTCTCTCTCTCTCTCTCTCTCTCTCTCTCTCTCTCTCTCTCTCTGTATGCTCGTGCTTTTACTACTTTCCAAACAGTCCTCTAGATTGTCAGGTCAGCGCAATGGCTGTATTTCACTATTAATCTCCACATATAGTACATCATAAAGGTAGAGTATAGGTTGCATTCGAGGAGGATGGCACAGGTGGAGGAGTCCCACACTGAGGGGGAAGGCAGCCCCCAGATGATCTCCCTCAGATCAGACATATCTGGGAACCATGCTGATGACGGGGAAGCTGGACCCGCCATGAGGAGGAAAAGGAGGAAGAAGAAAGATCCACGTCCAGAATCCATTATTGTGTACCGGTCTGAGATGGAGAGGACTCCTGGAGAGGATCAAGGAGGGGAGGAGGGAGCTGAGAGGAGCGCTGAGGAGGGAGCCAAGTTCCTCTGCACACCTACAAGTGAAGGTGAGATGTCTGATTTAAACACTTAAACATAGCATGCGTTCATAATACAGTTGTTGGTGCCGAGTGGATTTACAGGGAGTCAGGAAGAGCTGGACTACTCTTAATAACACTGGTTTGTCTCCAAAATATTGACAGCATTACATTTTTGCCATACATTTCTATTTTTTCTAATGTTCCCCATCATGTATAAAGTGAGTCTTCATGAGGATGAGTCATGACATATGTCTGTTTTTCTTTAATACTCATATTTCTGTCTTTACAGGATGTTTTTGCTGTTTACCAAAATATTTTCCTGCCAATAGACTACAGAGCATCACACTGTACAGCAGCATCATGCACTGTTCAACTGGTTTCTTATTCTTGTTCATTTTCTTGTTATTGACAGAAATCATGATGAATAAGAGCTAAATCAAGAACTTATAGGTTGTATATGTTTCTGACTGAAAGCCATGGTTTAACTTACACTTGGCCTCCGTGTTAACCACATTTCTACTTTCATATATTACGTCTTTAATAAAACTTGTGTCTCTGATTATTGTGTTATAAATAATTTACAGTCAAAAGGTCTTTATTTTACTTAAAGAAGTTCTGTTTTACTTTTCCTTATTTTCTGTTGTAATCTTCTAATATTAGATGCTCATAGTAAATTTGTGACCCAAAAGCTTCAGACTCTTAATGCTTAATGCTGTTTCAGACAGATTTTTGACCTTGGTGTGGAGTGGACATCAGTGCCACATGGATTTTTTTATCCAGTCATCTGCAGGACGTACAGCAGAGGGTTTCAGCTTAGCTTTGTACTAAACTCTGAGCCTTTCTACTCATCAAACAGAAGAAATTAGAAATGAAGTCCTGCCTCTAATATAAGCCGGCCTCAAATAGAGGCCTGCTACCTTCTGCAGTTTTGGCAAATAAAAGACCTGGCCACTATTTGAGGAAATATGGCAATTTTAATCTGAAAAAAGAGTTAATCACATTTCTACATGAGGAGCTTATTTCTGTCTGTCTGTGTCATATTGTCTGTGAGCAGGTGGAGGGTGGAACCTTCCTCCAGACAGCCGCTACGTGACGCTGACTGGCACCATCACCCGGGGGAAGAAGAAGGGTCAGGTGGTGGACATCCACGTCACCCTGACGGAGAAGGAACTCAGGGATCTAGCAAAGTCAAAGGAGCGTCTCAATGCAGAGTGCGAGGCGGGAGAAGGCGCCAAACGCACTTGCAGCCTTGGTGTGTGCCAGGGACCCCATGTTGTCCTGTGGAGCATCTCATGTGCGCCCGTGGTCTTCCTGCTTTCCTTTATCACCTCATTTTACTACGGCACACTCACCTGGTACAATGTCTTCTTGGTGTACAATGAAGAGAGGACATTCTGGCACAAGATCACCATCTGCCCCTTCCTCATCATTTTCTACCCCATGCTCATCATGCCCATGGCGCTGTCACTGGCATTGTACTCGGCCGTGGTGCAGGTGTCCTGGGCTTTCAGCGAGTGGTGGCTAGCAGTGCGGGACCTTGAGAAGGGCTTCTGTGGCTGGGCCTGTGGGAAGCTTGGACTGGAGGACTGTTCGCCTTACAGCATCGTGGAGCTGCTTGACTCCGACACAGTCTCCAGCACTCTGCAGAGCAAAGCGCCCAGCGAACTGGCTCAGACGTCTTCAGTGTGAAACAGGACAGACTCTTAATGATTTCCTGGAACGTCAAGTCAGTCACAGAAGAATTTAAGTTGGAGGTTTCCTTCTGTCCTTGGAAGTCATAGTTTGACAAAAAAATATTTCAACGTTGACTGGAATAAATCCTATCTGCTGATGAAGACTTTAAGAAAAGGATTAAAAACATTTTGTTGTATCTAATAAATTATTAAACACTGCCTGAACTGTCCTGAAGGTGCTGCACTATCACCACGAACGTGATAAATACTCTGAGCATCAGAGAGATCATCGTGGTTATTTTTTACATTTTTGTGTTTTTCCTCAGAACACTACACAGCCACTGTTTGTTCAAAATTCACAGTTTGGTTCCTTCAACTGAACAATTCCAGTTATAGGATTTACAACATTTAATGTTTAAAAGTACATTTACTCAGCTGCTGTACTTTAGTACAGTTTTGAGGTACTTGTACTTTTCTTGTAGTATTTTAATGGTATTTTCTGCTACTTCCTCCTTCCACTCACTACATTTCAGAGGGACATATTCAGCTTTTTACTCCACTGCATTTATTATTTAAGAGCAATAGTTGCTACTTACTTAATGTTTTAGTGACTCAGTTTTCATTCCAGCTCTGAAATTTTCTTGGTTGCTATCTGTGTATTTTCTCTCTAAGGTCAGTGTTATCACCACTGATACATACAATATTGGTTGTCTGAAAGTTCCAGTGTCACTGTATCTGTAAATATCTTTACCTGTATTTGTGATCACTGTGCTGTGCATTAGTAAGTGCAGTAACTGTGAAGGCAACACTATTTTGTCTCTCAAGTTGTACCAACTGGAAAAAAATGGGTGACGAATGCAGGTCTGCTGTGTGTCAATTACTTTTAATTTGCTTGTTCTAGAGGCATCAAACACTCATTTGTGATCCTGTGGAGGAGAGTCTGTGTCAGAGTGTAGGTTTTTATATGTTTTTTTAAAGGCTGGTGTTACTTTATATTCTCAAAATTGTTAAATCCCTGAAAAGACTGAAAGCAACAATGTGCACAACCCAACAAACACCACTGAAGACCTAAATCTGTCCACTGATATTTAAAACATATGCATTTATTTCCCTTCTAATACCTGTAGTATTGTTGATGTGGGTTCAAATTTAGATGTGTGGGTTGAAATCAATTTTTGGTGTCGTACATGAACCTACTGAATGCCTAACACCAATGTGGATGGCCTCATGACACATGATACTGTGTCCTCTGTCTGAACTGCCTGGCTGACATCTTCTGTAAAGCTCACCAACATGAAATACGTCAGCATCAGATCACCCAAACAATCACACAGTTAGCTGCAGTTTATTACACATATAGTTCTCTCGTCAATATATAAATATTTTTACACCAGGAAGCATGATGTGTGCAACATGTGCGTGGGCTTGACTCAAAATAAACACCAATGTGTGTGTGTTTATAGTTGCAAGGAAACATGTTGATTAATTAGTGTTAATAATTTTTTTTTTTAAAATGATGGCTCCTATTAGACTCTAGTGACACAGACTACACTTGCCTTGTAGGTTTAGTCTGTCACTGTGCCCTGAAGTACACTTAGTCTAAGTACTTTTATATTGAACTTTTTATTCCAGTACAATTATCTAACAGCTTTTCTACTATGCACATTTGACACAACAAGATATTGAAATCCAATATGTTGTGAAAGTTTAAACATTAAAGCAGAGGTTTCCAGCCTTTGTGTCTTCTGACATCTTACAAACAGCAGCGTGTATTTGGCTCATGTTTCGTTCCAACAAATTTTTCTCATTGAAAATTAAAGATAAGAGAAAAACTGGTCACTGTAAATCATAACTTTGTTTTTGCTTCATTAATCGTGTGACAGGTTCTTACATTTTCTTGCTGTCCCTGTTAATAAAACTGGATATAAAGTAGTTCAAACCAACAGTGACATGGTGCTTTAAACACACTGATGCTTCACTATTAATCATTGAATGATGTGACGTGTATCAGTACAGCCGTCAGAGGGACCAGAACACCATGTTTACTTCCACACTTTCACTACACATCGATGTTTTATATATTACTTCAAATTTATTTTCTATATTTAAGTTGAGTATGTTTGTTGTCAGCAGGTATTTTATACTGCAGCACTTTTAAATAAATGTATTTCAAACAAATGGTGTATTGGTTTGAAAAGAGGATTTAAATATTTGGTTATTTAGGTGTTTCTGGGTAATTTCATTTTTATTTTCATACAGGAAAAATATATTAGGACATCACTGGCTGTGGATTGAATCTGAATTCCACATTACATGTTGTGAAACTACAGGATGCAAAGTAAAATATTACACAAATGAAATAAAGTGTTTTGTTGTTGCATTTTGATCCTTGGCTTTTCTTTTTTTTTTTTTTAAAGCAACACTGTAAAATAAAGGACAAGAGAAAGAAATACAAATAAATAAATATGCATGACATTAGACTTTTCCTTTTTTAATATATGTTTATTGATTTTTTTAATATAATGACTTTTTCTTTCAAAGATAAAGAAATGTGAAAAATGATCATACATTTAGTGATGCATTTCATTCTTTTTATGTGAAAGAACTACTTAGAGCTACTGTAAACTTCGTAGTTATTCATTGCAGCTCATTTAAATTCACTTTCTTCTTTTTTAGAAATTTCACTAATATTTTGTGTAGTTTTTTTTTTTTAAAAAAAGGAAAAATCTATCAAATTAACTGGAAAATATCACTTAAAATTACACTATTTAATTTTTTTAACAGTATATATACTGACCTTCAGACAAAGACTGGGCACCGTGCGTGATGCACACTGATGCAGATGGCACTCTGGGGTTTGGGAAGTGATTATTGGCTCCCTGGTGTTTCAACCATCAAGATGCTTCCTGAAGAAAATCCATATTATCAAATGAACAGCAACAAATACAGTGACGTTAGTAGAGATCTTTGTCAGGCTGCTCTTGTGTCAGCCTTTTTTACTGTTTGAATTTCTTACAATAAAACATGTTGACCCAAACACAAAGATAAATGGGATATGTACAGCATTAAACAAAAAACTAAAACTAAAAAAATCTAAAAAGTAAAATATAAAAATAGGTTTTAGCATATAATACTGTGTGAGCATAGAATATTTAACATTTAGGCCTTTATGTTGGAAAATTAAACTTTAAAATTAAAATTATGTCATATTTAAAATTAGAATATTTAAATCAGTATTTTTATTTCCTTCTGAAATGGTCTATGTGGCCTGCAAAAAGCTGGTCTTTACAGACTCTATAATCTCTCACTGAATCACATGAAACGCTGGAGGGCGTCTGACCTAGATCTGATTCTTACATCTTACTGGACTCAGTCGTCTTGTTTACTGTCACAACTACCATTATTTTGATTAGTTTAAGACAGGCCGGTATGTTTTTGTTAAACAGGTTATTTAAATTGAGCAATAATCAATACTACTAATTTATGTGTGAAGCTAGTTTAGGATTTTTAAGATGAACACGTTTCTCGCTTTGTAAACAGGGACTATCGTTTCTGTTCCGGGGGTTGATGTTTTCGTCCGGAGCCATAATAGAGTGACACCAAGTGTCTGGAAGAAAGGAGGGAAGGAAAAGATGGCAGGCGCTAAAGTAAGTTACTTTCATTGACTTTACGCAAATAAATTAACTATGCGTGTGTGCAGTTTTATTTAGATAGAGGTTGTTGTTTTAACTGGATCATTTGTAAACGTTATAAACAAATGTGTTTTCCTTTATTGCACTCCAAACATTCATCGTCAGCGGCATGTTCAGACATGTTGGGACCATAGACTGTGCACTAAAACTAAAGATCTCACGACCCCGTCCAGAGTTCAGTTCATTAGAGTTTAAGGAAACATGAGAAATAAATAGTTTCATGTGGTGTTCGGGTTTATTTTTCATTTTATTTTTCATTATTTAGTGGAAGAGAAGTCTTTCAATAAAGCCTGAGATGCATTGACTTTAGTTCATTTACTGTGTAGAACTAGTTTGAACTGCATGATTTGTAATAATCAGGGCAAAGTAATTAAATTTAATTTTAAAATAAGTAAACAGTTAAAATCATGTGACCCAGTCTTGGTTTTGATCTGTAGCAAACCTTCAGTCGCTGTTTTTCAAAACGTTTTATTAGGATTGGTTAAACCTGTGATCACCCATGATCATTTGATTCCCACATTTAAGTCCCATGTGTTACTGTCCAAGATCAGCTAATCCATCCTTTGTGTTGTTTTTTCAAAGCAACATTTGATTAAAAGTAGTAGAACAAAATAGCACCAACATCCGGTCAGGTATCTCATCTGAGACAACAATCAGCCTTACTTAAAACTAAAGTTTAATCCAGATCAAAACCAGGACCACGATAACACGGTCTGATCTGATTTCAGAACCCTTATTTTTCTTTTGAAACAGACAGTTTTTAATATCAAATTCAGTCCAATCAAATTACTTCTTAACTCTGCCATCATGAATTAGACCCTGAAATGTGTTTTGTTCACTGCAGTCAGCTCTGGTTCTTTGCATGGATGTGGGATTCTCCATGTCCAACTCCGGTCCAGGTGAAGAGCCTCCGTTTGAACTCGGCAAAAAAGTCATTCAGAAGTTTGTCCAGCGGCAGGTACACTCATTCATAACAACTGAGACACAAACCTGAAGCTGCTGTCATTAGACAGGGCCCACAATGAACTTGTCTTCTGTCGACTGTCAGGTTTTTGCAGAGACAAAGGATGAACTGGCTTTAGTTCTGTTTGGCACCGACTCCACCAAAAACCCTCTAGACCAGGACGGCCAGTACCAGAACATCACTGTCCATCGTCAACTCATGATACCTGACTTTGAGTTGCTGGAGGAGATTCAGAATCAGATCCACCCGGAGAGTCAGCAGGCGGACTGTATCCTTCCTCTTTAATACTTTCTATCAATACACAACTGCCGACAGGAGTGGCTGGTATTAATATTTCACTAGAATAATTCAATAATTTATTGGTAGCATAGTTGTGGAATTTTATTTTTGTATAATTTATCATCCGTACTTTTATTAGTTTAGTGTCAGATTACTGCTAAAACATTTATATTCATTCATTTTACCCATTAATATTGTCACCACAGATTTTGACAGAGGTATTAATATCACATTTTGCATTCATACTTTCTGAAGCTGGTGCTCCCTGAGAATTTATACAAGGTCCTTGACTCCTGTCAAATAGGGCTTGATGCCCTTGTGGTCTGCATGGATGTTCTGCAGACACAAACTAAGTAAGAAGCTGCCTCTGTCTCTGAAATGATTCTTACTAGTTCACTGAAAATCCCATGTGCTTTTCTCCAGGCTCACATCCATCTCACTCTTGTGCAGATTTTTCAAAGCAACATTGGATTGTAAATCATTCCTTGGCTGACCTTCAGCAAGTCAAGTTTTCAGAGCTGCTGTGGCTTTGGCATGTCTTTAGTTTTAATTTGCAAAAAATGATTTGTCTGAAGCTTTCAAATCTAATTGTTTGTCATTTGTCAAAGGAAAAAACATTTTGCAGAAATAAATCAGACCTGTATGTAAAATACTCATTGTACCAAAGACATTTTTGCTAAATATCCTTTATTCTTTTTGAAGGGGAAAGAAGTACGATCGTCTGAACATCGCCCTCCTCACTGACCTCAGTACGGTGGCCAGCACAGACAACCTGGACGTTATTATAGAAAACCTGAAACAAGCCGGCATCACTCTGCAGTTCTTGTATGGTTTAAATATTTTCACACTGTAGTTTCTGCTCAGCTATTTGTCAAATTATTTTTCCTTATGATTAAATGCAGCTTTATGTGCAGTTGTCAATGTGCAGTTTTATTGTAGCATTTCAATCTGTATAATCCCAAACAAACCGACTTCTGTTTCTCGAGTCACACTTACTGTAAACTTCAGTAGAAACTCTTGTGTTATTGTTCATTAGGTTCATTAGTTTGTTTTCTTGCTTTGTAAACTTTGTATTTCCAGTTTGCCTTTTCCTGCGGAGGAAAATGACAATGAGGGCGATGGAGGAGATGTGGACAGAAGAGGTGGTGGTCACCCGGGAGGAGGTAAAGGTCTGTCTCGAGAACAGAAGGACAGTCTGGACGTGGTGAAACACATCATGCTGAGTCTGGACGAGGAAGACGGCCTGGAGGAAATCTACACCTTCAGGTTGGGGCACTCGTGTTTCTCGTTTCTTTCTTCTATGTTGATGATTTAGTTTAGATAAAGCATTCAATTAAATAAGGAACATTCACTTTTACAAATTCTGATCTGTAATAATAATCTGTAAAAGACTCGGTTTATTTATTTTGTTTATTTAACGGGGGGCGGTGGTGTTAGAGTCACTCTAAAACAGTATAAGCAGAATTCACTCTAAAAACAGAATGAAAGCAGGACAATTTGTGCCATGTGTCCAAGGCAACCTTTTTAGACCTATTCTCCAGACATGGAGACTGCTGGAAGTTGAGACATACAAGTGACATGTCCTGTAATCCACTGAGCTGTCCAGGAAAATATCTTTAACGTTGTGGTCTTTTGTTGAGAGCCAACTGTGAGATCTCTACATTTTTTTATTACATACTTTACTGCAGCATTTTTTCTATAGCGTTACAAATTTACATGAAATAACTTGAATATTTTGTGAGATTGAATTTATAAAAGTTTACAAGAAATAAACATGAATACTACATTTGTGATGAACAGCTCTTTCTTCTCTAAGATTAAAGGTGCAGAAAAACCTGAATTCAAGGACACATGGTCTTCAATACACATTCACATGCTTTTACAGTATTGTTTATTTAAACTTTCAGGTCAGTCATGGCCTTTAAGTTGAATTTTATTTGACTTGAATTAATCCCTGTGCAGGAATGCAGTGGAGCAGCTGTGCATGTTCAAGCGCATTGAGAGGAGACCGATGGCTTGGCCCTGTCAGCTGACCATCGGCAACGCTCTCTGCATCCGCATCGTCGGCTACAAAGCAGTGAGCTCTCCATTATTACTAACTGTTTTCCCCTGTTTTCTCTTTGTCTTTATCAGCGTCTGTCTGCTATCGGTGTCTTTCTGAAGCCGGCTTGTCTCAGAGCCAGGATTTTATTTCTAATTTCTTATGTTTGTTCAATTTAATTTGTCAGACTTCAGACAGGATCAGGATCAAAACTCTTAATGTACTTCTGTTACTACAAACTCAACACTTCTTGTTACCAAAAACAAAGAGACAGCGGTCCATCCACAGTGACTGAAACAGGACAGTAGTGCAGTACTTTCCCCAGCCAAGTGATTCAGTTAAAGTGGTAGGAATCACATAAAGCTCTGTGAGTGAAGCTCATGTAGAAAATCTTGCTCTTCACAAGGTGACAGAAGAGAAACTGAAGAAGTTGTGGGCCACAGTTGACGCTCAGACCAACCAGAAGGATGACATCAAGAGAGAGACCGTGTACTGCCTGGACGATGACAACGAGACGGAGGTGCAGAAGGATGACACCATTCAGGGTGAGGAGGTCAAAACACCTGCTGATGACCTGATCAATTTTTTGGTCAGCTAATATTAGCCTCCCTTAGATATATTAGTATTAGCTTATTTATTTTCTAATGTGAAAACATTGTTTCCGAACATATAATGCTGTTCGGTCTGATTTCAACTTGGTGTCATAATGTCCAGCAGAGACAAGTAGCTTCCATCCATTATCAGCTGAGTGCAAGCAAATGTGTAAACATGTATTCACACCAAACGGTTTGTTCAGGATTCACTGTTGGGTTCCTTCAACTGAACAATTCCAGTTGTTGGATTTACAGTATTTAATAAATGTATGTGTGTGTATGTATATATGTATATATATATATA
>OOFC01017286.1:0-10180 GCA_900323345.1 Pseudochromis fuscus
AGAGGGTCGAGGGGTGGGGGGACGCAGTCCGATCCGTCCCACGCAGCTAGTGTGTGAGTGAATGAACCCAGCAACACACACACAAACACACACACACACACACACACAGAGTAGCTCAGATAGCAGGCACTGAAGCAGCGCAGTATGCTGCTCTCCTCTCTGCTTCCTCCAGCCGACTGCTCCCTTCCTCCCTTACACTCTGTCTGCTCACTGAGTGTGTATGAAAGCAGCAGCCTGTAAGTACTTAATAACGAATAAGCTGAGCCCCTCCTACTCCCTCTCCTCCGGATGGGTAGGGGAGCTGCATCTTAGCTTCAAAATAGCCCTCATGTTCCTCATCTCATCTCTCACTTCAGTTCAGTCTCTTGCTACATATTTAATTCATTATTTTAGATTCAAAGGGACACTTTTCAACCTGACTTCAATGGGTTAGTCATTGAGGGGACATGGCTCTGACGTCTGAGATACTAGATTTTCTAAATATTGCTCCACTTGGGGAAAAGTCCCTCAGCTCTTCTGTTCTCTCTCAGCAGCTCTGGAAAAGGGTCGTCAGTTTGTATTCAGAGTCTGGATATGGGTTCAAACACCAGGTGGAAAATACTAGAATGACCTTAATGACCTGCTTGAAATGTTGCTGCAGTCTCTCTTTTCGAGCACCAGACCATTTGAAGTAATCTCACTTATGATCCAGTAGAGGGCAGTCTAAAGTTTTTCTATCAGTTTGACCTATTGCATGCCACACTGAACGATCAGTGAACTAAGCTAATGTTAGCCTGTTTTGCTAATAAAATGGAGGACAGCAGTGAGCACAGTAACAACATGAGAACATGTGATGTGGAGCTGAAGCTGCTCCTGACACTCCTGCCCTCCAGCTAGAAGCTAACCCAGCCAGGTAGCAGCCAGACGCCAGGAAGCATCACTGCAGCGGAGCCACTCCCACAGGCAGAGCTGCAGGTAACACTCATCGAACTGTCCACTGGTGCTGACCAAAACCCAGTAGTTATGGAAATAGTTTCATTTTCACTGAATACTGAGGAAGTGTTTCTATGTAGCAAGCAGCTGCTGACGATTCTGCTGAACCTGAAGGTTTCTTATAAATGTATCAAACACAGAATGAAATCAGCCTGAAAATCAAACTAACAACAAACACAGTGGGAAAAGCTTAAGGAGAGGCTGTGAGTGATGGTTGCCTCAGAGCTGCTTCATTCATTACTCTGTGCTGCTTAGCTGAACAAGTTGTACCAACATGGGCCCAAAATGATTTACTGACTGAACCTAAACCTAAACCATATAGACTACTGTATCAACCAGTACTCCCTGTGCTGAGGATGGGACTGTGTATATAGATACTCAGTGGGAGGATGTGGTTCTGACACCTTCACAGGACTTTTGAAGACGTTGTATTTTACGGCCCATACACAGCCGTCCACATTAATATCCACATTAATATCCACATTAATATCCACATTAATATCCACATTAATGGCAGTGAAAGGAATTTCCTCTTCTTTTAAACCTCACTAATCTGATCTTTAACTATGACTGTGATGCTGACAGGACACACTACACAAACACACAAACACACACAAACACACACATACAGACACAACAGCTCCACTGAGGACAGAAGGACGTCTGATGTCACACCACTGATTGGACAACTCTGCTGTTACTCCTAGGAAGAGCAGTTAGCTCAGTCAATGGGGAAAGTGATCAATCAATATGTGAATATTCATTTCAATTCAGTTTTATTTCTATAGTGCCAAATCATAATCAAAATGACATCAAGGCACTTTACATTGCAAGATGAGGGAATACCATCAAAGTGAGAGTGGGAACCACAGAATCCAGTATGAAGACATCCTGAAGCTGGACAGTTAGTATTCAGAGTCAGATAGATGATCAGATGGCTGGCCTCTGAGTGTCGCATTGAAACGTGCACCTCTCCTGAGTACAGGTCAACTCTGCTGAAACCACATGCACTGTGTGTGACCGAGCAGCTGACACTGACTGTAAACTGCTTTGTGTGCACATCTGGGACACCTTACAAATGTCACCTCAGTGGGAAGAAGCCAGCTGGATGTTGGGGGATGAACGCACCTTAAATCCCATTTTATTGCTGCGCTCTTTCACACACAGTATGTATCAATGGCACATAGTTTTTTATTATTTTAAAAAGGGAAAATTACTGTGCTGAAGGCCATGAAAGATTATTAAAGCCATCATGATGATAGATGTAAAACCGCAAAATAGTACCCCACTGCAAGCACAGTGCAACTGTTTCAGAGCAGGGATGGACTGACCCGGCATCCAGCCTCATCTTTGAGGCACATTGTCTGCTGCTGATCCTTCACAGTCCTCTGCCATCTTCCTTTCAGCTGACCTGCCCTATTTATTATTTTATTTTAGCTCTTGTAAAAACCTCTAGCACTGAGCTGGCTCATCACCAAGCTCCTCTCCTAACTGTCCATAGAGGTATCTCTTCTCGGACAGCTCAGAGGAATCCCTTCAAAACCACAGAGGTAACTGATCAATCCACAGCTGATGAAGCTGCAGCTCTGCCTCAAAAATGTGCTTTCATGAACACAGGGAATTAGGTGTTCTGCATGTATCACTCAGATCCCAGACCTAATTAACCTGCTTGCAGAGGAAATGCCCATTTCTGCTGCTCCAGTGGTGTGTGAGAAACACTCTAAATATAGTCGTCATCTGGGTCATTTTTCAAGTTATATCCAGTGAAGTCAGGACTGACTTTCCTGATCAGTTCTGATTCTAGGAGAATCTGAACCTCAACACATCACTGAGTGAACAAATACATCCAGTCCACAGTCTAGCACAGCATGATCCTAATGTAAACAGCCAGTGTGCTGTCGATCTGTCATCACTTCAGCTGTGTTTGTTGTCTTCCCTTCTCCTCCATACTCCCTAAATACTGATGCTACATGTCCCATCGTCAGTCAGACTCACACATGTGAGCCTTGTTTTAATATCAGCTGTGTCTGTGCAGGTGGATGGGGTCACTCATGCAGCAGTACTCTGTGTTTCATGTGTATCAGGTGATCTGGTGTCAGGTCCAGAGAGCACTGCTCTGCCAAACAGGCCAGTACAGGGGTGAATGAGGATCTGCAGCTGCCCTCTGAGACAGTAATACGTTTGTTTATTTTTACAAGAGGGCTTGAAGTTATTGTCAGGGCTGCGGCCAGTCTTAAGAGCAATGCTTGTGCTGCTATACTTATTATAGCGGCACTAGCAAACTAGTTTAGTTTGTCAACTAGTTTGACTTGACCACAAAACATCTCAACAACCACTGGCTGTGAAACTTGAAGATATCCATGGGAGCCAGAAAGTGTGCTGTGGTGATTCATAGATTTTGCCTCAGTGAAAACTAAAGCTCAGCTATGCAAGTGCTAATTAGCAAAAGTTAGCATAGCAACAAGCTAAGCTACAATGATAAAAATGTGCATGTTGGCCTGCTCACTGGGAGCAGGTTAGCCTTGTGATGTTTGCATTTAGCTCTAACTACGGCTGCACTTAAATACAGCCTCAAAGAGTTACTAAGACTCTTACCCTAATTTATCCAGAAGAAACTCGCTATCACTTAAATAGATTAGAGCAAACTCTCTACAACTGGAGCAAGGAAACCTGTGTTTTTGTGACAGCACCAGAGGGAAACCAAAAGTCAGAATCACCTGAGGACCTGAATCCTGGTTTTCATTCAGAAACTAATTTTATTAAAAATAAATAAATAATGTATTTGACAGAACAATAGTCATACATCAGGCAAATGATTCTGTGACTACAAAGTCCATCCCTGACACAGTAACCCGTGAGCTGCAAATCATCTGATAGCCCACAGTGCAAGTGACACTGGCAGTGCAGACAGTGGGTCACATGCAGACGACATCTATAGTCTTATATAAAGGCTACAAGGAGACCATGTAAGCCTGGGATTAGCTGTGGAACAAAGAGGCTTTTTAAAGACAGGCCTGGGGCATCTTCTTCTGCACTCCTCTCCTCTCTTAAAAACTCAACGCTGCTGTTTCTGTCCACATTCAAACTTCTTCCTGTTGGTGAGATCTCCCTTCTGTCCTCATTAGAGCAACCTCACACACGAAACACACACAGATCACAGCACAACACACACACCACAGGTGGGTAATTGACAAGGGGGGTGGAGTTCACGTGAGCAGGTACGAACAAAGTTCCCCTGCTGCTTTCACCGGCTCAAACACCAACAAGCGCTACCCTGGCAACTGTTAGGAGTTAATACTGTACCTTGGTGTTCCTTCAGGCTAAAACCTTACAGAAAGTGTCCCAAGGTCAAGTGTTACCAGCAGTTTAATCTCCAGAACCATGCTAACATCGCTCCTGCTTCTACACCCAAGTGGTGTCAGTCCTGACGAGCGTCCGGTCGTCCGAGCAGAGCCCGGGCCCTGAAGCAGAGATATTCTCCATCATGTCTTCCTGTCCTCCTGTGCTTCCACAGCCTCTTTATGATCTGCCGTACATATCTCCACTGTCAAACCTCGTCCCTCTAAGCGCTGAGGCCTCCCAGGGCTCAGCCAATCAGTGGACGGCGGAAGAAGGGATACTGGATTGGCAGTGGCTGACGAGGCAGTTAAGACCTCCCCTCTCCATGTTGTTAACCCCATCTGACAAGGCATAATCCCCGGGGCTGAGCCTAAATCCAGGCTGACCCCACCTGCTCCAGTGCTGCTGCACTCCCTCACTCTTCATCTCTGTCCCTGTTTGGTTCTCTTCTCGTCTTCTTCATCTCTCCATTTCCTCTTCCTGTCTCTGTTTTTAATCTCTTTCTTAATTATCTCACCATCTCATCCTCTTAATTATACCCCCCATGTGATGTGTATTCCCTCTCACACTCCCCAGTACAGCCAGACTCTGTTTACCTGGAAAGAGCACAAGCCACTGCAAGGCGGTTAAAGCGAGAGCAGCTACAAAGCTGATTTAAGAAGTCTTGTCAAACAACCTCCCAGGTTTATTTTTGTTCTGGGTGAGTCATAGAGACAAAAAAAGTGAGGGGAAAAAGACTCACTCTGCAGCCAGTCCACAGACACAGTTTGTCTGTGTGCGTATGTGATGATGCAACAAAACTCAGATTCAGCTAAATAATCCAAACAACACTCCAAATACATTATGAAAGAAACTAGTGATGCATGAAAACCAGTGCTACTGTTTTCTACTAAAGCCCAACTGGTTTTCAAAGCAACAAACAGTAATCTCATAACAATACAAGGTGACTATACAAGATTGTTACACATGTGAGATGAACTGAAAGAAAACTCATCAACAGAAAGCACAAGGAAACATTTCAAAACAACAAGCTAGTAGTTTACAGGAAAATCACAACTTTAACATCAGTTGAAACCTTTAAGCAAACCAGTGATGTGTTAAAGGTGCTGTGCATGCTCACAGCAACAGGAAGTCTTTGTCTATAGTAAGTGGATCAAGCTGCTGTGGTAATCTGATTATTTCTCACCTTTTAAACAGTAATCAGATTTCCAAAAAGTCAATGTAAATGTGAAATTAGATTTACCTAAAAAAGTCAATAACAGGTCCAGGCTTATTTATCAGTGAGGAAATGGCAGAGCTACGTGTGAGACAGCTTCAACACTGTGTTGGAGGCGTAAACCTGATATTTAAGTCTCCTAACTGATAAATATTAATGATAATATCTGTCCAATACTGGTCAGGTTGCAGCGTGAATGTGCATGAACTGTATGTGGCAGAGTGTCCCTACAACAAAAACCCTGCTGGGAGGAGGTCTGACTTTGTAATGAACAGCTGCATCAAAGTGACTGCTGATGTGATGTTATTTACAACCAAGCATCTGAAATGTGAACAATAAGATTGTTCAATAATAATTCACAACTGAAGAAGTTGTTGTATCGTGCTGTGGGAGGAGAGAGGGGGAGTTATTAAGCACTGGCCTTTTAAAACACTGACTGTGTATTGAAATGATCAAAGTAGTGAGTTGGAGGTGAAACACTTGACAACAGAATATAATTATGTTTCACCACAACTTACTAAAAATGAGCTGTGGCATATTACTGGAATGTAACTACCCATCTTCACACATAGCTGTAGTCTTCACACAACACCTCCAACAGAACACAGAAATAACTGCAACAGTCATCACCTTGTGACTTATGAGTGTGTATCTCTCTACCAAACAACAAGTCCATGATAAATATCTAAAGTCATTTATAACTTTGAATATTGATCCAAAGATACATACAGCAGGTCAAGAAAACCAAATCAAAGCACATGGTGTCATCACTCACATCATGGCACACGAACACTTACTATAGTGGAAGTCAAATCAGTTGCCATGGATACTGATTTTGGAGTGGAGGGTGATGCTGACTTACTGACTTGTGAGTGGACAGATAAGTGGGTATTGATGCTTTGCTGCTGCTGTATCACTGTAAAGAGCTTTAATGTATTTTCTCAGACCAGGAGGACCTGACGGGACACTGCACTGATGCTGATGTATGAAGGAGATCCCCAACAGTGATGACTGTGTACAGTATGTGAGGCCGATCATAATGTTGACACAAAGAAGTACACATGAATCACTACAGTGTGACAGCTGTAAAGCACTGATGCAACGACAGCTTGTACTGAAGCCGTCTCAAAGAAAAGTTGATGTGCACACACAAACATGGGAATGACAAGTGTGTGTGAGATAAGATGACACTGTGTGAGGGAAACCTGCAGTCCACTACATATTTTATACAGTGTGATTGAATGTTCTGCGACATAGATACTGCAGGTGAATCCCCTGCTAAGATTACTCCCTCTTGTGGTCAGAAACTGCATTATACTAAGTACTAAAACAAAGAGAACAAAGACACATACAGATTAATTATCCAGAACCTTCCTCCTATCAGTCCACTTCACGTCTTGTTGCTGCTACTTTCATGTCAGCCCTGGATTGTGGTGATGTTCTGTATCTGAACTGCTCCTTGTACAGTTTACATGCACTGGACACTGAGTATCCCTGAGCACTGAGGTTTGAGTTTTACACTTCTCGTTCACCACTGCACACTGCACGCTCTGATTGGACAAACTGGTCTGTCCTCTCGTCCACTGGTGCAGCATTGTTTCCAAAGCTGGTCTACTTCCACCCTCTCTGCACAACCACATTCACCAGAGACACTCAGGAAGCTCCAGTCTTCACTCACAGGAACTGAGCCAAACTGAAAGGAGAAAGCTGTTAAACATGCAGCGGCACCAAGGAGACAGCTGCACAACAGCCTGACTCTCAGGGAGCTGCTCCCTCTCAACCTCCTGAGGGAAACTCAGATGTTCTCCCAACCTGACACACATCACCAATGTTTTATGGTCGTAGATGTCTGGAGCCTTCTGGTGCACACAGACTGATTTGTTTATAACTGCTATAAGTAAACTGTGTTTGAGCTGTTGCCTGTCTGGGTCAGGGTGCTCTCACAAAAGACATTTTAAACCTCAGGAGCTTTATTTTCCTGGTTAAATAAAATTTGTTGTTGTTGTTGTTGTTGTTGTTGTTGTTGTTGTTGTATTATATTCTTGTAGAGGTAGATTTGCCCATAATAATATTTTCATCAAAATGTAGAATACCACATTGGTGCATTCATGAGTCACAGCAGCACAAACAGGACATTTTCTTTCTTCACAGCATCCTTCTGTCCTTTACTTGTGACTGTAAAAATTGGATCTTTGATAAAGTCTGACCAGACAGTGTGAATCTGAGGTGAAGTTCACTAAACACAGAGAACCACAAGAGGGCGCTGTAACACAAGAACATGGTTGATGTAACATTGGTGATGTAAGACCAAACCTACCCTGATTTCTCCTCAGCAGTACATTATCTCCCTTCATTTGTTCCTGTTGGGCTGTATGTGGTCCGTCCACCAGGTGTGGGACAGTGCAGGGTTTAATCACAGTCAGACTGACCACTGGAGGAGCAGCAGAGCTCAAAGGATGACGGTAACAGGCTGTTCACTGAGAACCATCAGTGCAAATGATTAAATAAGCTGCTATATTTAAAGCTGGAGTGGAGATCTCTCCACATGTCTTGGCTGGATTAAATTATATAAAAACAGTCTGGATGAGAGAACTACAGAAGCAGGTCACCCCATAGGTTGAAGGCTGTATCAGCAAACAGACCAAAACACACTCATGTACAACTCTGCCAGGTCTGAGAAAAGTAAAGAATAACACTAGCAACTGTCCTCAGGCTGGACATGTCCAGTGCTATTAACTGTCTCAAAGTGGTAACGTATACACACCAAACCAAACAAGACAAAGGAAGCAGCATTATAAGAGATAAGCAGCTGAGGGAATGCAGACCTTAGTGGTACCCACAGTGTGTCAGTCAGTGTGTGGTATTAAACCTGTGGTCAGTACAGTCAGTGTGTGGTATTAAACATGTGGTCAGTACAGTCAGTGTGTGGTATTAAACATGTGGTCAGTACAGTCAGTGTGTGGTATTAAACATGTGGTCAGTACAGTCAGTGTGTGGTATTAAACATGTGGTCAGTACAGTCAGTGTGTGGTATTAAACATGTGGTCAGTACAGTCAGTGTGTGGCTCGCCTGAACTCAGTGAGAGGCTGATTCGTCACTGATCCAGTGTTAGATAGCTATTCTGATTATTCAGCAACCAATTAAAATTCATGAGTTTTTATCAGGACAAAAGCTGTAGAGCATCTGCAGCACTACACTCAGACTCAGCACACACATGTGAGGTTACCAGGAAGTATGCAGGGAATGATAAAAACCAGATCATCAAAGATCAGAGAATTCCTGTTCTGTACAAATCTGTCCAGTAAGAAATTCTGGTATCAGCACGAGACAGACACAGTTTTATATAACATGGACATAGCCACCGGGTCTCCAAAAATGAGGCCAATGCAGAAGTACAAAGTTAAAATACCACCAACAGCCACTAGGTGCTGCTCCAACTGACTTCCATTCAAACATCCTCATCTTCAGTCCTGAAATATTCAGTCAATAGATCTTTCAACAAGTCATTCTGATGTCATGAGATAAAGTCAACTCCTGTGTCCATCTGAAAATCATTGATCATTAAGGAGATATTAGGCTGAGAAAAGGGGAGGAGTTAGAGGCGGGGCTAGTTTGATTGACAGCTCTGGTCCCCAATGATGTACAGGTGGTTTGGAGACTCATTCACCAGTGAACTCCAGTCTCATCCACATTGGACAGTGTCCTCGGGTTCAAGGGTCAGACCCGCCTCCTCACTCCTCCCATCATAGCCAAATATGGTCACTTCTACAAAGTCCACAAACCAACAGGTGATGTCACAGAGGCAATGTCCTACTCTTACAGACAGTCCAAGAAGAGGAGTCATATAATGTTACCAAAGTGTACTGTCAACCATATGCAGCTCTAGTTTGCTATCATACCTCATCACGTGAGGCTGTGGAAGCAAAACCCGAGCAAATGTGTTACTGTTCAATTTACATCTTCACTGGTAAGAGGATAACTGTGATTTTCTTTATCAATCATCACAAAATGCCACTTTGATGAAAAAAAAAAATCAAACCCAAAAAGCTTTGGTACCGCAAATTATGCAGTGGTTACCATGACAACAGATAAACAAGGAGGAGGTAGTAAGTTTTTCAAAACAGAAAAACAGGTAAACTCTGAAGGACTTATCGTAAATACTGAAACAGAAACAGGGGATGTCAGAAATACAGGCTGGATTCATCAAAGCAAGTCAAGGCCCGGGAGCCAAACGTAAATGTGCAGTAGTTTTTGTACCAACACTTAGTTTTATTCTTTCATCA
The DNA here is from genome assembly GCA_900323345.1 of Pseudochromis fuscus. Lineage (NCBI taxonomy): Eukaryota > Metazoa > Chordata > Actinopteri > Pseudochromidae > Pseudochromis > Pseudochromis fuscus. The sequence continues at coordinate 9,812 of OOFC01017286.1, forward strand.
GTGCAGTGTTGGTTTAATCAAGTGGAAGCTAATGGACCAAACAGGAGTTTGAATGTTGTTGTGAGTGCACAGCATTTTTATGAGGTTCAGGGATATTTCCTTCAATATAAGACATAACAGACAGGCCTACAAGAGCTGTACACCACCAGCATGATCTGAGGAACAAGGAATCCACTGAGCTCAACAAGCTGAAGTATAAAGCACATTCAGACAAGTAAATGGTAAACCACATGTGTGCCCCCTCACCTCCTCCTGTCGCTGACTGGATGGTGTTTAAAAAAAGAAGAGCAAAAACAACACAAAAATAAATGGCAGCCTGTCCAGTGTGATGACGGGAGTGTTGATCTTACCGTGGCTGTAGCTGACCCC
>OOFC01017287.1:8092-31862 GCA_900323345.1 Pseudochromis fuscus
AATTTAATAAGTAATAATTCTCAGCACTGGACATCTTTTTGTTAGAGATTTTGCAGAGAAAATCTTTGGGTTTGGTTGCTATATGCAGTTATTTCTACAACAATTTCCTTGCTGACCCAAAAGTGCTGAATAAAAGCAAAATAAGGGGAAAAAATCTGAGGACAAATCACATAGAAACACAGATGCCTGCATGCACACAAACACGCACAAGGAAGTTTGCACATGCAAGCTTGCACACATACAGACACGACTGCGCATGGATGCACACACACACACACACACACACACTGAGCTGCAGTTCTGTGCTTGATTGTCTTACCATCAGTCATTCTACCAAGTGGTAATTGAAAACACATCTCCCCCAGCCCCTGGCACCCATTACAAATAAGACACACTGGGGCTTTCTCCACACAACACAAAGCATAATAACAAATAGAGTCAGAACGACCAACAGAGAAAGAGAAGCATGCTGTAGTTTTTGGCACAACATGAAGAGAACACGCTCCCAGTGATTGGTGGAGGGCCAAATCCATTTTTCCAAAAAGGGAAAAGAAGAAATATATGTTTCCCTGACAAACAGACGAAGCACTTGTCCCTGGCCGATTCATAAATCGTTATATTCTGAGCTCAAGTCTTTGGAAAGTCTATTAGTTCCGGATGTCTTCTTATCCTCCGGTTTCTTAGAAATTTTAAACACAAAGTGCACAGAAAGTCAGATGGACACAGATATGGACAAATGCAAAGAAACAGCCGCAGACAGAAATATAGATATAGACTGGTGATGGATAGTTTTAAAAAAGATTAAACGTAATAGTTTTACTGCATCGATGTTGGTGGATCTACTGACTTTTTCCTCGTCGAAACCGGTGCCTACATTACCCACAATGCATCTCAACCATTGTCTTGCCATAAATGAAGAAAAGGAAAATGGCTCCTGAAGGTCATTGTTCATAAAAACTACCCTTAAATCACCTTTGTTGTTGCGTGATGTACCTGCATTCAACACTGTGGATGATCTGAACACACAGGAGCAGACACACACTGATGCATGACTTCTACACACACACACACAAACTTTCACACACTCTAATGCCTATCACATGTAAAACTTATTAAAATGCACAGCGTTTGTCATGACCCGGAGGTACGAGAGTAAACGAGACAAGATTTAATTGGCAGCTGAGAACGATAACACCTGCAGACTGCCCGCGTCTTGTCCATGTGGTCAGACTGCATTCTCCACACACACACACACACACACACACACCACCACCATTCAAAACAAAGGCTGATCAGTGAGGCAGAAAAAAAGTGAGAGGAGGAGGTGGAGGAGCGGTGGGGATGGAGGCGGGAGGGGGGGGAAGGCGAGGCTGACAAGCAATGATTGATGTTCGCCCATCACGCGAGGCCTGACACTCATCCCTCTCCCTCCCTCCATTTGCAACAAAGTCACCAGCATGTGTGTACGTGGATGGATGGATGTTTTCCCGTGTGTGTGTGTTCCAAACTAAAACCCATTCAATCAATAAAGCGAGGCTCTGTGAATCACGGGGCAATAGCCAGATTGCTGACTAGACAGAAGAAGAGGCGTAGGAGAGCACATTTCACATGTAGATTAAAATCCCAGCATGGTAACCTTTAGCGTGGGTTGTGTGTGGGCGGTTGAGAGTGGCGGTGTAGTAATGGTGGTGGTGGTGGGGGTTAGCAGCATGTAAACAGGCCTTACATGTCAAGGAGGCATGTGTGACACAGGACAGACATGTTTTGACGCTATTGAAAGAGAAGACCACTGCAGAGGTGAGTTGTCCACATGTTGTGGGGGTGGAGTCGATATATATACGAGCTATAACTGAGGTCCAGTGTATGAAACCCTAAAACAATTAGAAAGCACTCAATGAGGACAAATTGTCTAGACTTTGTCATTCTGCACATGTGTGGAGATTTTTAACAAAATTCTTCAGGATGTTGCAAAATTATGACTTTTTTTACACATTCAATATGGATTAGGGGATTTCTTCCAGACCTGATCCTATGCTCTGATCTTGCCTAAACTTTAATAATTTGTTCCTTGGGTAATACTAAAAAAACAGAAAAAAACAATCATCAAAATCTGCTTTATAATTTTTTGTAATATTGCTAATAGACAAATACACCAGCACGGGAAGGGAAATACCATTGATTTAAAAAAAATAAAATAAATGTTGTTACTTTAAAAATTTGCTTTGGTCTCGAGTCTTTTTTCAGATTGCTACAGTTTCAAGATGGTCAAAAATCCACTCACACACACACTCAACAACACACATATTTCATGGACTTTGTACTATCTGTTGCCTCCATCATATGTCCTCGTTTTGATTTACTGTTTTGTTGTGTTACTGCAAACAAGAGGTGACATTCTGATTCAAATTATAGGTTTTTCTTAGTGATTCTGTTGTTGGTCATGAACAGGAGTACACAAAATCGACTGAACAGATCCTGATACATTTACGTATACATTTGAGTAAGATCAGAGGTGGGAATCCTGTCCCACAACAATCCTGAAAATCCCTGATACTCTGTTCTCACAAAGACAGTGGCGACAGAGAACCAGTAGGGGGCAGTGATACACCATTGCTGTATCTGTTAGCCAGAGAGCAAAAGAAGAAGAAAGCAGTAGGTACAAACTGAACTCTTCAATTATACTTAATAACATTGTCATATCTTATTGGATTTAGTTGAGAATCGACAAACACATGCAGGATGATAATGTCTAGGATCTCAGATGGTGCAGGTTTGTGCTCTCTGAGTGCTTCCTCCAATCTGATGCAAACTGCTGGTTTAGCTCTTTTACACAATTATGCTATGGATACAATACCCACCTAACGAAAGCCTTTACATTTGATGCACTTAACACTCAGTCTGTGGTCTTCCCTGAGAAAACCCCCTCGGAGATGATGCCTTTTATGTTCCCAACAAAGCCAAAAAGCAAACACTTCTTAAGCAATAATCCACAGACAAGATGTCCAGCGCACAAACATCACAGCCGTGAAATAAGTTTCATGGATCACTTTGAAAGCGCACACATAAGCGCATAAACAATCTCATCTTGTCATAAGTCTCTCGTTGTGGGTCTGCAGTGCTGTAGGGCCACATGTGATTCATGACTTTTGTTGGATTTGTTGTGCACACTCCTGGCTTCCTCATCACCCCCCACACCGAGCAATCTGTTAAAGAAGAAAAGAATATCTCAAAAAATAACCGAATGACACCAGAATTAACTCCCTCAGAGTCCCATGAAGCATCCCAGAATACTAACTCATAACATTCACAGTATTTTACCTTTTAGCTTCAAGTTGGGTGAAATGGTTCATAAATCAAGCTTTGTTCTTCATACATATAAAAGGAAACAGTTCACACATACAAAAGCGTGGTGTGTTTGCAAGGGAATGGAAAAATCCCTTCAACAAATGCCAGATGCAAAGTCTGAGGCTAACTCACCCTGGACATTTAATTCAAACCTCCATACTTGGAGCAGAGCGTGTATTAGCTGCAGGGATGAACCCTTCATCTTGGCTCGTCACGTCTCCCCTGTTTCCAACCCCTCTTTACATACTGCAAACTTGGCGACTAGCAAACGCAACAAAAAAAGAAAAGAAATGGGAGCGTTTCAGTTGCTACCCGCATGGTGAATTCCCACGCTGCCACGAGGGCCCCGGCTCCTTGTGAAGACTTGCAAAACTGAAATCTTCAAACAAAAACATACAAATCTGCGCCTCGCTCTCAGCGGAGGAAACACGGGGCAAAGTCTTGATGGAAATGTTTCATTTCTTTTTTCTCTCCCAACAGATGCTAAACGAGCAGCACGGATCACTCGATTTGCATCTTTAGTTGCTTTGTTGATTTGATAACACATATTTGCATTTGGAAACAGCTCGAGTAATTTGACTGGGGACTCCCAATTTGCCTTTGAGGAGAAGTCTGTGCTACAAACATTGCCGTGTGCTGGCATTCCTTTCTTTTCCTTCCTACTTGGCATATACTGTGTTTGTTAGTCTCAGAGAGAAAATGCGTCATTAACCCGACCGAGTCATGGTCTTAAAATTGTGTAAAGGTGTTGATCTTCTGTCCATATGAGCCTCTCTACACTTTTTCTATTTTTCATATGAGGGTGGTGACTGGTTTGTGTTTCTATAGCGACGAAGAGGAAAATAAAAGTATAGACGGATATGGACGAATATTTACTGGGCTACGCTAAGGTCAGATCTTTCTTGGTCAAGATTAGAATCAGGATGAGGACTGGACTGGAGTTTTTGTGAGTGTGTGCTGTGATTACAAAAGTCAGTAACATAGACTGTATGTAAAAGATGGATGTGATACCACCCATTGGTTTGCAGACTAGCATTTTGACACCAGAGTTTAGCATTTGGTTGTCACCATCTTGTTTTTCCAGGACCAGAAGTGACCATATTTGGACAAGGGGGTGGAACTGGAGATGCCCCCAAATATACCTCTCTTTGAGGCCTAATATCTGTTTCATTATGAAATTATTATCAGATGGACCAAAAGGGCTCTGATCAGAACAAGTATTAAAACTCAGCCTCTAGTGGCCAGTGGTGGTATTTCAATTTTTTGCACTTTTACACTGATCACCATTTCCATTTCATATACAGTCTATGATCAGTAACCACACTGTAGCACACTCTAGTATTTTATTTTAAAGGGATTTCAATGCTGCCGAGTAGTGCTACAGTACAATCAGTTTATGTAGGTTTCTTACTGGGGAAAAAAAATCTCCCAGAGTGCAGAAAAAGATGCATGTGGCAACAACAGGAGTTTCCTTTGAAACACTAGTAAGCTTGCTTGGTTAGGATTAGCTACAAACACAAAAAGAAAACATCGAAACCGAATCTCCATAAACACAAAACAGTATGAAGATTGTCATTTTTACAGCAAAAAATCTTGTTATACAAGTTGTCATTTCAGGCTTTGTAGCATTCAGTGTTGTTTTGCTTTTTTAAATTTACAAACCAAAAAGAGAAACATATCCCAGCTCTGAATAGCTTGTAATGCAACCTCCCTCTTTCCTCTGCAACCAGTTTTAAATGAGAGCCAGATGATAGAAGAGTACAAAGACCGAATATCATTAGCTACTCACCATCAGTCTGCAGGCTCAGGCAGGACCCAGCACGACCCTGGAAAGGTCACAGCAGCCAATGTGTGTGTGGGTAGTGGGTGGGAGGCTTCGGAGCACTGGGGGAACCCTGGGACCTGGATCCCACAGGAGATGGTCAGCTGGCAGGTGCTTGTGTCCTCTGTGTGTGTGTTTGTGTGTACGGTTGATCTGCTTCGCACATTGCTCAGGGAAACCCTCGGCCTCAGCGCTCCTGCCTCCCCTCGCATTTTCCATGGTGTGTTTCTGCATTGCATCTGTGTGTGACTGTACGTGTGTGTGTGTGTGTGTGTGTTAGTTCTGCAGCTGGAGTTCCACTCAGCTGGCCTCTCTTTATGCAGTCCAGCTTTAAATAATGAACTGTGTCTCTGCACAGTGGGGGCCATTTTAACTCAGGAGCACACAACTCACAGAAGCTAGCACCACTTAACATTTTAGCACCAGGTATTGAGTCTAAAAAAAACGTAACAACCAACCCTCCAATTAAACCCTCAAAGATGAGCCGACATCATGTGAAAACCCAAAAGTAAAAATGATTTGCTGCTTCTTTCTTCAACAAACTTGAACAATAACAATCTGCCAATGACAAAGTGCGCATTAGGAAAGCTAATAGCTAGCTTCCCTGCATCTGCTGCTCCTTTTTTTTTTGTCCTCAGGGGAAGATTTGGCACCTCACTGTAAAGCCCAGCAACAAAATTACCTCAGCCTAAACCTGTCAACAGACCATTACAGCCCACGCTGACTATTACGGGCTGGGGAGAAAAGGGCCAAAGCCATTGTAGCGCAAAGGTGTTGGCAGATATAGGCCGGAGGAATGTGGCAACAGGGATATTTGTTGGCTGTGTGCAAGAGAGTCTCAGCTTCTCAAAACACAGTTAAGTCTACAAACCCTTATCAGCATGCTTAATAAAGCGTGCTGATGCTGGGATATCAATACGGGATCTGTTTGGATGGAGGAGATTTAAAAAAAAAATAAAAAAAGTGATAATCCAGGCTTGAACAATGTACAAGATGTGGAATTTAAGAAAGTTGAGTTGATTGCAGATCTTTCTCAGGGCTAATAAATCCTTCACATGGTGTTTTTTCTGTTTCTCCTTCCAGTCCACAGCAGTGATTTACATTATAATAACAAGACTCTGGTAGACACCTCCGTGCTTCTTATCATTGCTCCGTCTGGGTGATGTTGACCCTTACATGACTTATTTTCATAGAAAATATATTTTACTGAATAATTAGTTGGAAGTGAGTTGAACACAAGTGTCAACTAAACAACACACTGCAACAATTTTGCCTGGGGTGTTTAACAAAGTCGTCTTAATGTGCGTTAAAATCACAAAAATTGGAGATTGTGAATCCCAATTCAGCAAAGAGTTTATACAAATGTTTGGAAGATAAAAACATTACGTTAACATGACATAAACACACATCCCATGTTAGCTTGACCTCTTTTTTTATGTTGAGTCAACAAGATAAGATTTTTGAAGCTGTTTCAACTTTGCAGACGTTGTACAGGTAACATGTTTATTAGATAATATGTGAAACTGTCATTTTCACAGTAAAATGATTCATTAGAATTCACTTTGAAGAGTTGTGTTGTGTCTTAAAACTGCCACAATTTTGTACTTTTTTTTACAATTTATTCTAATACATATAATTTAATACACATTAGTGAAATCCACACAGATTTTTCCAATGTAAAAAAGCAGATTATTGTGCTATGCAGTTAATAAAAGATGTGTTCAACAGAGGGAAACTTACAGTCAGACCAAGATGATTTGACACAGCTCATTTGTGTCCAGTGAATGTGTTACTGTGTTAGTCAGAAGTCATTTCTGATAACATTTGAAGTAATGTGGGTGAATTGGGATTTGCAGTGTAAAGTAAGGGTTGGATGCTAATGCTGAAACATCTCCATAACACACACATGTTTCTTAAAGAACTGTGAAAACCGAAACACCTGTTGTTAAATCTTTTATGTCTCACAATCCAATCTTGTTGTGAAGTTCCTAATAAGTTAGTTTCCTCTAAAGAGCCACAAAATGAATTAAAAAGTCGATAAATCTTGGTGACGATGAAGAAATTATTCCAGTGAAACAACACAAGCACAAATGTGTCGAAACAAAAGATCTAAAAGATGACACCTCATCCTCAAAACATGCCCAGCTCTATACTTAAGTGCTGCCCCATCACGCTTGTGGGCTTTCCATCACTGTCCTCTGTGGAGGGAGTTGGGGAATTTGGCATATCCCCCCCTCCACACCCTTCCCTTCGACTCCTCCGCCCCCCCAGTGGGGAGGGCAGTCATACCTGGGGGCCCATGAATGGAGCCCTCAGGTAAAGCGCTGTTGAAACAAATCTAAAGCTGCCTAATGACACGCACCGTGAAACTCTTCACAGGTCATTTACGCTGCTGACAGGCTGCTGCCACGGAGCTGCACACCTCCTCCTCCCAGCATGTTTGTGTGTGTGAGACAGAAGGAGATAGACATGACACAGATGCACAAACTGATAAGAGAGCGATGGTCAAAGTTAGAGAGTAAGAAAGAGTGAGGGAGAAAAGAAGCTGCTGTATGTGTGATGGGTATTAGTCATACTCTGGGAGGTAATCTGTGAGCTATGAAAATAGTGTTTAGCCTTTTCTGCAGCGTGGCCTCACAGCATGGGAAAGCGATTAGAGATGCTATCTCCGATGGCTGCTCAGCACTCAGTTTGAAGGAGGCAATAGCTACCTCAGGTCGTATTTCTAAAGATGTTTAATTTATGTTCGCTGTTCTTGGAGTCGGTTTTGCGGCACGGTGGATGCCCTTGGAAAACTTGGCCTCATATTAATCTGCTGCAAATGTATTGGTAATCCAGCACACCAGTGTGCCTCCAGATCTCATTACTCACTTCCGCCATGTGAACCTCATACTGGGATAAGTGCAGAAAAACATCAGGGAAGAAGAAAGAGAAAGGGGGGATACAGAGTCTTCTAGCTCGGGTTTCTTACACCAGTAATATTGATCCCTTCTTTTGGCTGCTTAGTCAAACTGGGTCCTCTTTGTGGGAAAAACTTAAGTCAGGGAAGTGGTGGTGGATCATCACATGTGGCCACTGGAGCCCATGTGATGTCAGAGGGTTTTCTGATCCAGCTTCACTTGTTTTCTGCAATAAATCATTGTCATTGATGACCTGGAGGAGATATTGAAGTTCACTTCAGTGCTGAAGTATTGGGGTTAGTGGCCAAGTTGTTCATTTAAGTTTGTGTCAGTTTTAATTATCCACAAAAACATCGAATAACACAAATAATACCTTGAAATACAATCTTGATGACTGCCATCAAAGCAATCCCCCAGTAACAAAGACAAAACTGTTGGGTAATTTACAACAAATGTATCCCTCATCTTCACAATCACCCAGTTAGGCTACACTCATGGGGTAAAGTGGATACAAAAAACTCTCTTTCTGGTAATGTGAGAATGCGTGACAGTGAAGAGAGTCAAGTGTATACACAAGATCACAAAGATGTGGACATTATTAGATTTGTAAATAAGTCCCAAGCTCCAAGATCTCCAACTCTCACCCAAGCTCACCAAGTCCCACCTGTTGGCAGCAGAAAAAACTAAAGGTTTTTATTGCTACAGAGTAACTTAGAAAAATATCATTAGAAAAATAATGTATGACATACAGAGGTCAGGCGGTCAGGATGTGGGGATAGCCTCACAATGTCAAGTGCTCTGAGTGTGGGAAAACTGGCTTTTCCTATGATGGCTTCAGGAGCTCAGTACAGTTCAACTTAAGAAAACACAAGCAAACTAAGAAAATAATCCACCAATTTCACACATGTGGAGCATTTTAGAAAATTGCCACAAAGTGAGAAAACACAACCAAATACTGATATACCAAGTAAAAACAGAAACACTGTGGGGGTAGCAGCAGATTATTATGCATCATGTAAAACTGGCAGGAGTCATAAATCAGCCACTTGTGTTTCCCAGGCGTTTATTTTCATCTAAAATCACCTCTACCTGTAAAAACAGAGAATCTCGGTCTCAGATCAAAAAGCAAAAGTAGACCTCAGTATTTTTATACATGTCTTCTTTAAAGGCACCTTCACAGGAGGGAGGGACTTAAAACCATAACTCATTCAATTTTCCAGCCCAGTGCAAACTCCAGAGGTGACTCTTTTTTTTTTTTTCTTTATCCTTCATCAGTGCAGAGCTGTGGGTCCTGAACCTGTGATGTAACAACAAATAGATTGTTTGATGTGAGGTCAGAGGTCAGGTTCAGCTCACATCAACAACCTCAGTCATCATGTGATAAATAAATTATTCTGAATCATTACTGAGTATTTGCATGATGGGGGATCATGAAACTAAAAGTATTTTACGTTGTCTTTAGAGCTTTTACAGAGTTCAATAGTACTTTGATTACACATTTTGTTATATTTATTGTACTTGCTAAATAAACTGTCCTCATCCTGTATGTTTAAGACAATATTCTAGGTTGTTTCTCTGGTATATCAGATGACACAACACAAATCCTGTCCATTATAGACTCTCCTTTTACCCCTAAATTGTTACCACACTGTCCCCGGACCCCTCTTCCAACTTCAATTAATGTCCTCACACATCACTTTCAAGCTGCAAACCCTCCTCTTCCAAAAATGAAAACATTCACATAAGAATAGACAGTTTAAACAGGTGCTATGGTAACATAATCGTCACTGCGGCAATTACTGCCTTATGCCTGACTAACAGCCATAAATCATTCTGCCTCCACAAAGAGGACGTTGTGGCGCTCCACTCCCATCCAATAATCAGAAATTGCTCCGTGTACGGCGTGACGAGCGGGCGCTGAAACAGCCCATTCTTCTGTTTGGCGGACGATATTTTGCTCTCTATGGCGACATTACAGGGATCCTTCAGCGAGCGCGATATTGTACCTGCTCGACACCTGTTAGCTTTAGCCCAGGGTTTCATCAGATAGTTGAAATAAATACTAGTCATCATCATAACCATAATCATAGTCATAAAAACCAGGGGCCTTTATGCTGTTGCCAAATTGCCCTGCCATCTGATTTACAGTCGGACTGGGTGGGGATGGGGAAACAGATAGGGCAGCGAGGAGGATGGCGCCTATTATGTGCTCAGAATGGGATAAATACTCGAATATACACACCTGCAGACCACCCGCCTCCCCCTCTCTCTCTCACACACACACACACACTCACACACCTGGGAGCTCACTGGCAGGTAATGGGTGGGAATGGGCTTGAGGGAGGAACACTGAGGAATTCTCCTGGGATTACAAAGACGAACATTGTCCTGCCCTCATACGCGGCGCAGCAGGTGAGTAGAATGATAAGAGGCCGCAGGACAAATTAGCCCCTCATATTAAAATAATCCCTCACGTCTAATAACAATAATATTCCCCACACTGAGGCTTTCACAGAGCTTTTCGGGGCAGCAACTTGTTGAAAACAGATTGGTGAAAATGTGCCTGTCGTATCTGCTCGACCTGTCAACGGCCCTGAAATACACGGAGGTTATAGGCTGATGGATGCCAATATCTGCAGAGAGGAGGCTGTCTGTGTAAACTTTAAATCCTGACCAGCTGTTTGATACCGATGCAACAAAACATGCAAGATAAATGGTACACCTACAAACCTCTGAGTGTATTTAGCAGCCACGTGCTTTAAGATCTTTAATTTCCACAAGGCACAAACATCAGGAAAGTCTTAGGGAAACAAGTACAGTACAGGTTTGTTGTGTTATTTTGTAGCAACAGAGTTAAATTTAAATACTGATCCAAAACTTACAGCAAATGTAGTGTGAGCCTGTCCTTTCATTTTAATCTAATCCTGTCTGAATATAAGAAAATTACTCTCCCATTGTTGTGTTTTATTGTTTAATTTACTTTTTTTAAAGGTGTGTAGCATTGCTACTACAATAAAGGTCATAACAGTGTCTTTACAGGACCTGTGCAAAGGTGAAATGAAAAAACTGTGAAATGCTTGGCAAACGTTAACAAATCAAAATCTGCTTCATCATCACTGCTGATTTTCAAACTGTTTTTTCATCTATAAAACGTTCAGTTTGGCCCTAAAGAAAATCTCGATTGTGTTACAACACCATCCTAAAATCTACTTCTACTTCGAATGAAGTTCTTCTCTTTTGATGACAAGGTTATAAAATCACCACAATAGTTTAAGTACAATCAAAAAAGAAGTTTCAGGCACATCATCGGTCCTCTCAGACCCACACAGCAGCTTCTGCCTGTGTTCACTGGAGACATCCATTTCTGATGGATAACATCAACTCACTGTGCTCCCATCTCTGTCAGCTCTTGGTTTTCTAACACTGAAATCCAACTGTTTACTTTTAAACAGAAGAAAAAAAATGACCAAAAAACATTTTTTTAATCTGAGAGCTGAAATAACAGTCCTCAAAAACAAACAGAAAAGGGACCAGTGTTAGTCAGCATTGTTTTTTCTTTTCCAACTTAGTGGATGTAAACTATTTATTCAGTCACTGTAAAAATCCCTTTTTTTCAAGTTGTCCCAGAACCAGATCTGAGACATCTCATGAAATGTGTTATTACATTAGCAGCAAAAATGTCCAGCAGTTCTTACAACACAGAGTTACTTGTCTTTAATAGTCACTGGGTCCTTTGTGTGCAGAAATTCAAGCAAATCACCCTGAACCTGGTGATCCAAATACTGAACTATCAACCTTCTCACTAAGTTTTGTTAAGGCATGTTTTTAGTATATAAAGTTGCATAAATGCAGTCACAATGGAGCTGCTCTACGGTCTTGAGGCGTTCTGCATCCTCAGCCGCCTCCTGGCCAAGGCGTCCTGTTTCTTCTTCTCGATTTCGGCTGCAGAGCACTTCCCCGTCATCTGGCTCGTAACAAAAACTGGAAAAGGAAGAAGGAAAGTGGGAAAAATGAATGTAAACACTGAATACAGTTTGATCATGCTGACAAGGAAATGCTGGGAATTAAAACATTTGCAAGACATGAAGAGAAAAAGAAAACTAATTTAGAAGTTTTCAGTCGTCGCATGAACCTCGAGTTTCAATTTGTTAACATGAAAATGATGCTCATTTGGAAGTACAAAAAAAAAAGAGAGAAAGAAGAAATCATTCCTCCATGTCCAGCAAAAACAATCAGTCTGCAATTCATTGGCAATGAAGCTTCCTGAGGTTTGGACTCCTGACAGGATCTCAAATGAAAGCCATGGCGCTGTGTTTACTGGCTTTGGGGGGAACGAATGGTTCGTGTGCACATGCACTGAACTGTCAATGATTATAAGAACAACATGTGACATCTGTTTTACTTGTGAATTTTCACTTCAATATCCAGTCTTAGAGCAAAGTACTGAGGGCAGCGGAGGGAACAGTCAAACTGCAAAGACGCACAGAGTCAAACAAAATAACTCCCAACTAAAAATGAGTCAAAGCTCTGAGCGTCAGCGTAACAGCAGTGAACATGCAGTTACTGTTACTGAGTGGAGCTTATCAAATGTATTTTGTCTCAATTAAAACAATTATCATGCATTTTCCTGATGGTATTTCCTCTAACACACAAAATCCTGTGTGATGACACTATTAAACATGTATTTAATGATGTAAGTCTGCTCATTATTTACACTGTATATACTGTATTTTGTTATTTCTGGTTTATATTGCTTTGTTACTATAGATTCTTATTGAAAGTTATCCTATTTTACCATCCACCTTGCTCTGTAACACTGCAAATAACAAAAGAAAACAAAAAACATCCAAACTAATCATCTATGATACACCAAAGTGCAACAGTTTTAGGTCCTGGTTTGGATCGTTATCCTTCAGTACTGTCAGGGAGGTAAAACTCTGCAGTACAACAGCAGGTCCAAACCTATAGATCTATCTTTAGGTGCAAGAAAACACATTTTAATTGAACTTTTATCTCAGGTTTGCTTGAAGTTAGAAACCTCTTTTCCCAGGGGAGTCCTGCAACAGATGATGTGGCCCCCACACAGCCCTGATCTCCACATAATGGAGACAGTCTGGGATTACATACATAAAGAGACAGCTTAAATACACTAAAGTATGGCAGCAAGTTCTCCAAGAAGACTAGACCAAGGTGTCTGCCAAGTACTTTGAAAGACTGTCTGCCAGTGTGTGAATTAGTGCTCTTTTTTTCTGCACTTCTTATGAAATCATTTGATAAATAAATGAAAACGACTCCTGACGTTATTTTGGAAAGTATCCCCACCTTAAGTATCTTAAACACAGTAGAGTATGTATCATGTTTTAACACAGTCCAGGTGCACGTATCCAGATTTAGACATCTTACCTTTGTTTCTAATCGCTGCTGAGTCAGACACATTTCTCTTGAACGCCGTCTGATGGGACTTGGAGTTGTGTGGTGCTCTGGCCGTCACTGTACGTGGATTCATAGTCACATTAGCATTTCCAGCCTGGAAAGTTCCAGAGGAATCCCTGCACTGGCTAAATGTGCCCAGACTCACGCGGCTTCCAGGGAAGCTCTGAGACATCCGTGATTTGTCTTTGGCGCCTTTCATGGGAATGTTCCATCCTTGGTAGTTCGCAGTTTCACAGCTCGTCCCCGGTAATGAGTTAGAGCGAACAAAAGCACATGGCGACTGTCTGTTAGCGCTGGCACCGGTGCTCATGGACCAGGCCGTGTCGATTGGCAGAGGCTCTGTGGGTTTCCGTTGTCTGTCTACACCAATATCGTGTTTTTCTTGGCAGCTGCTGGGACTCACTTGCTGCGGCTGACTGTTGGAGATCCTCTCCACGGTGTCACATATCTGGTAGAGCAGCGCGTCATCCTCCCCATCTTCCCATAAGCTGTCTGAAATGTCTTTAACAGAGCCGGCTCCTGATTGAGCCTTTTGATCATCAGTTACCTTGTTGGGATGAGGAGTAGAAAGTGTTTTTGTGGTAGCAGATTTGGGTTGGACAGCAGTGAAAGTGGACTTTGAAACCTCTTTGGCCACCTTAGGAAGGAAGTGAGGGTTAGGCTCTAACTTGAAAGTGCTTCGGTTGGTCGTCTTTGGTTTGGGGCACAGTTCCTGCAGTGCACTGTAGCTTGGCTTGCAGTGTGAGCTGGAAGGTTGATGTGCAGAGTTTGTGTTTGCAGTTGGCTTGCAAACAGAGGTAAACTGAGTAGTGTTTGTCTTAGTGTCAGACTGAGAGGTGGTTTTAGGATTGGTGTCAAGTTGCTCGACGGGATTCTGGGTCATCGCCAGTATGAAAGAGTCATTAAGTAAGTCATCATTCTCCCAGTCATCTTCAAAGTCATCAATATTCTTTGCACTGTAACCACAAGATGTCTTTTCTTCACCGGGACATGCAGCTGAGTCAGACCTGCCAGTTGACTTAAGTTCTGATTGTTGGTTCTTTTTTGAAGTCACAGGTTGTTCAGAGATTTCTGGTGAAGCAGTTGAGGCTCTGGACCCTTGGCTTATCCCGCCACTGACTTTCTGAGTGGAGCAGTCAAACAAAGCGTGCAGCTCCGCCTCCACCTGATCCGACGAGGATGGAAACTGTAGGTCCTTCACATTACTGGGGAATGGTAACTTTGTTTCAGAGGTGTTCACACAGTCATTCAGGTTATTGTTGACACTGTTCAGCTGTTCTGACGTTCCCTTGTCTTGCTGCATGTTCTCATCAAACTGCCTGGCCAGTTTCATGAGGTCATCCACGCTGCTCTGCCTATGGAGAGGGAAAAAAAACACTCAGTATGTTCAAATGGCTACAACCTAATCTTTGTGAATATAGGAAACAAACCGCAGGCCGCCAGTCAGGAGGTATATTCATCAATTTATTGAGTACACACCGAGAGGATTTTTTCCTGGCTCTTGGTTTTGGAATCTCTGGTGTGCAAGGAATGGCACTGTCACCAATCCACTGGAGCAAAGGGGATTCAACCCCTTTTGGTTTCACATCCTATAAAAGATACAACCACATAATTTCAGAAATTACTCTAAAATACAGACTAGAAAAGCCTGAAATCTGTCTAATCAACCAAAAAGAAATGGCATTGCTCTTTCTTGGTTAGTTGTATAATTATATTAAACATTAAATGATCATTTAATTTTATACAAATCTTTGAGAGGAAACTTAAAAAACAACCGACCTTTGGAGCGATGCGGTTGACAATATCCGATATTTCCACAACTCTGTTGTTCCTAAGCCGTGATCCTAGATGGAAAAATGAGATTAAACCCATGTTAATTACACATGAGGAATGATTGGATGACAAATAGCTTGTTCAGCAGTTGTTTCTGTTGTCTTTCAGATGTGATATGGATGAGTATCAGTGTTGTTTACCAGCATTAGCTTGAGTGGGAGATGTGGGATCCCAGAAAATATCTTGTGTTGCTTCCACGTCTCCTGGGGAATCTCCATTGTTCAGGCCGGGGTATCTGCTGCGGTCTCTGCGCCTTGGACTCTGTAAATCTGTGCAAGTCAAACAGATGGCATCAGCTAAAATCAGTCAGTTTGCAATAGTTACAGTTACATAAGTTCATTTATACATGATTAGAGTGGCATATACAATAGGTGTATTTCTAATACTGATGGTTCTGAGGGTTTTTTGCAATTTACTTGTAGAAAAAAATAATTAGCTTGCTAAACAAACAACTATTCCCAACAAAGCTCATATAATATAAGGGGTACACGTCATCCTAACATTATGCTGAAATGTGAATGCAGGTGATTTCTGACGAAGTTCAGATGCGTGTATGATGAAATTAGATCCAGAGAGAGTTGTGAAAGCAGTTGTCAACATCACGGGGTCAGTCTGATCGCCTAATGGCCGCCGACACTCCTCCTTATATGCAGCCAGGGTAGCATGTTTTTTTTCCAATTCATCCGTTATTTCGTTGTGCAGAGTCACAGATCGATTCCTATTTTAATCGATTCTGCAAGCCTCACCTTTACACGTGGGTGTTGTCGATGTGCCAGGCATTTGTTTCCCTGTTCCTTGTGCTTCTCTGTGGTAAAGTTTGGAAACATTCCTCCACAGCTCAGTGAACTCTGAGCTGCCAGCATCAGCACGAGTCCTCGGCTCTGACATGAAGCAACGACACGGCAGCGACAGCCCAAACTTCGCTCAACATAACTTTGTTACCAGCTGCGTCGATGCTGATAATTTATATTCACGAGATTCTTCACGTTTTCGCCAATTCTTTTGTTTTGTTTTTACCGTTTGCTCATTCATTCGGAGCAGCCAGCCATGTTTGCCAGTGACGTCAGCAAACTACGGATGCCGGGTAGTTTTTGTCGCACTTCGTTCGACGGTTGAAGAGTGTGAGCGAAATAAATATTTATTTAATGGCTTGTGGGACAAAATAACATATACGTTGCGAGTCAGATTGACCAACCAATTTTTACTAAACCATGAAGAATTTCTTATTGTTCATGAAGGTCTCAAGTTAAAAATATTCGTGATTTGGAGTACCTAAATAGCTTGCCGTACATTTAGTCTACATTTAATATTGAAATTCAATTCATATTACTACTTCACTGTATTGCAAAAGGAAATATGGTGTGTCTTGTACAAAAAACCCAACCAAAAGTTCTTGCAAGATAACGGAAAATCACCAATCTAGAAAATACAGTCATCTTTCATTCATAAAATACAGTTTGTAAATTTAATTGTTTATTGTTTATTTATTTTTCATGATATTTTGTGTTTGTGGTCTAAATATAAGCTTTTGAAATACTTTGAACTTTGAAATAGGCAAAAACACATTTTATTAACTTGTTGTGAAAACTTGTAACTGTCAAATTTTACATATATATATAGACAGAATTAAACCCCGATTTCAAAGTATAATTTATTTGGAAAAAAATTCTTGAAATTTCATAGTGATTAACAGGTTTTTAAAAATGTTTTCATACATTTCAAAAATACAAGAAATATCTGTAAAGTTAAACTCAAATAAAAATTTCTTAATTACAGATCTTGTTCAAGTTTAAATGGCTGCTACAGTTTCTAGTTTTATCCCATTCATTTTCTTGAATGACAAAATGGCTTAAAGTAGCTGACCCATCGCCAGCTAGATCATTAAAAATGCTTAAATGTTAATGGCCTTCAAAATAATAATCCGAAAGTCTAACAGATAATAATTTAAAAGTGACAGATCCTCTTTTGTCTCATTGGGAGACTTTTACTTTTATGCTTGCTTCAAACTGCAGAGCCCCAGTAAACAGTACATAAAACGGGTCTCATCATGTTGATGCTTTGTGGCAGCATCGCTGTTGCTCTGAACAAACATTTATTACAGCAGTTTGTCTGCTTCAAAGTCAGTTAGAAGACAGCAAATCCACACTGATGCTCCCAAAACTCTGTGCTTCATCTGGGAACTTCATAAAACACAAACATTTAATCCAAGTTTGTTTGTTTGTTTTGCTCTTGGCTGGTTTTAAGCAGTGCAGTAAATAATATGTCAGACAGACTGGTGGCAGCAGTCTGACGTAGGTCTACCCATATGTTTGCCCAGTAATTGTATTCAGGTCTTATTGGGCCTGAAGCTTGTTTGTTTGTGGGGATTGCATCCTTATTGTCAAATAAATCCATCACACTTATTTCAAATGTTTATTATGTGACAGTACAAGTTTACAGGCAGAATTCATATTACATGGGGACTGAGAAAAATGCCACAAAGGTCTGTTGAGGTTACAAGGGCACTGAGGCTGTGAGGCCCCGTTTAGACTTGGTTTCAATATAAGTCTCGGGTGATTGGATCACAAGTGGACAAAGATATTTACAAATGTGAACGACCATCAAAACACATTGAGATCCAATCACTCGAACCACATGGGGTGGTCGTCTGTGACACATGTGACCACATACCTTCTTTCATTCATTCATTCATTCATTCATTCATTCATCTTCTATACCGGCTTTGTCATTGTAGCAGATTGAATGTGAAGATATGTAGTTACTCAGTGGTATGCTATAATCATTCACTTCTCATTTTCTCCTAATGTCAAACATTCGAATGCCTCAACCCGCCTTCATACAGCCAGACAGACAGGAAACATCAACAACATTTACAGAAATAAATCTACAACTTTATCATTTCTTTCCTGACAAACTCTGATGTGACCACAACCAAAAGAAATAATTAAAGTCAGAATGGAAAATCTTGGATGAAACTGGCCTCATCTGCTTTACAAATGCGAGCATAAGAATTTAATTTGCATTAGTTTTAATTCAATTTAGTGTCCCATCGTTCAAAGGCATTCAAATATGTAAAACACTGCCACATAATATCAGCTATTGGCGTTGTTCAGTGCAAAACAGTCATCTTAACAAACTCTTTTTTTGTTTAAAACTTCCTTCAGAACAGATTAAATGTTGTTAAAGTTCATTTGCCATGTTTGAAATCTTTACACCTATTTCTTCTTGCTCATTTAAGCATTGAAGTTGAGAAGTCACCAGGTTCACTCTCAGTGTCTGAAGCTCACTGAGACAAACTAAGCTAAGAATATTTTCTTAACCAATCTACAATGATAACTGTTGTAGAGCCTTAAGTTCAAAGGTCAGACACACTATTGATACAGTTCACTTTAGGTAAGTATGTCAACAAAGCCTTGTTGAGCCGAGGTGGCTGGAGACTGAGCGACTTATCTTTTGTTTTAGTGTGTTAGGGAGTGAACTCAATGTCCAAATCTTAGTCTCAAATAAAATTACACTTCTTATTAAAAGTCATTTGTGAGATGTGATGTAATAATGGGAGTTGTGTCAACACTAACTGAATGTTTCTGACCTTTTACTCTGTGTTTTTAAATTAACATAATGTTATCATAACTATCAAAAAGTCATGAATATAGTTTTTTAGTTTGTTCTTTCTCTAGTACTGGACAAAAAAAGAAAAATATAAATAAATGTGTGTTTTTGAGGAGGATGACACATAGTTACAAAACCTCTTATAAATGTTACAGGTTTTATGTCTTGTTTTTGTCTTCCCTCAGAAAGAGATGAGTCAGATCTCAGTATTTGTCTGGGACTCGGTTAGGTCTGAGTAAAAACCCCTCCTAACTATATTTGGCATTTTCCTAAGGGGACATCCAGAAATTTGTAATAACTTCTTCAGTGGTGTCGTGTAAGCTGATGATTCCAGATGAGTCATGATGTTGTTGAAAGTTGTCCATGTTTCCACCATCATCATCTTCTTATCTCTGAAAGCTGAGGAGAGCAGCTACATGATGGATGCTGCTGTTATTTATTTAACTGCCTGCATGTTCACAGACACAGACAACCTGCTGTGTGACTCCTTCAGATCAAGAATCTAATATTTACTTTGAAAATATTAGAAACTCCACACTTTTAAGTTAAATAATAATATTGACTCAGAACTTGGTCAGTATTGGACTAACTACAGGCTGGGTTAATTTAGCACAGTAAAGATGGGTTATTTTTGTTTGGTGGATAAAATATGGGGTACAAACAACAAATGTTGGATAAAAACAAAAACAAAATGGGTAAAAACAACAAAATTAGGGGTAAAAATAAAAAAATGTTGGATAAAATTGATACAATTTGGGTAAAGATGACAACATTTTGGGTAAAAACAAAAAAATATTGAGTAAAAACAATAAAATGTTGGGTAAAATAAAAGAAAATTGGGTAAAAACAGTGAAATGGACCCAGTTCTGAGTTAAAACAACCCAACATTTGTTAGTGTGTAGATGATGTTCAGCATGTTGAATACATTATTGATCTTTGTGAACAACAACCTGCCAGAGGAAGAGGTCAGAGGTCAGGTGAGTGAGGATAGGTTTCACTGTTTTTCATTTTTTCAACTTTGCTGATTGTGATTGGTTAAATTCTTATTTTAAGTGATTCTCAGTTTGTGTTACGAAAATTATTCACCATATTTCTGCATTGGGAGTTTTTTTTTAAATACAAACAAATTCTTCAAGACACTCCTGGTCTTCTGCAGAGCAATTTCCAGAAGAAAGCACTAGATGGTGCTTGTATACCTCCTTGGTATTTTGTGTGTGTGTGCGCGCGTGTCTTTGTGTGTGTGTGTGTGTCAGTGGGGAGTAGAGTGGGTTAGTGAATAGGGTGGGAGAGGATACAGTAAGTAAAGTCAGCATGGACTGGATGCACGTTTTTGTCGAGAATGTTTTACTGAGGTGCTGCTGGATTACAATTTTAGAATAGACAACACACACACACACACACAAGCTGCAGTGAATTACCATGCTTGATTATACTTGATTCTGCTTTGATTGTTTTCATTTGGAAGCAGTTTATCAGTATGGAGAATTTTGGGAAGCCAATCAACTGCGTTCCTTTGATTGAACGCCAGAAACTGTTAACAGACGACCTGCAGTCGGAGCGCCGACTTCCCTGGTTAAAGCATAATTCTTGTTTCATCAAAACATCAGCAGATATTTAGCCACCTCTGACGATACGTACATGGGAGACGAGGGTGGCGGCAACACGTGTCATCTTTGGGGTGGACTCATTCTCATTCAGAGAAGGAAGACATATTAACGATTAAAATATTCAAGGGCTGCAGATCTTCCAACTTCATATCAGTATGATGCTACTGAGAGAAGCAAAACATATGTTGCACATTATGATATCAAACCGATAAAAAGGCAAAAATAGAAAGTGAGTTTCAAATAATTGATATGCAAAAGACGATACTACAGGTATAAAATAGCTTTTATAATAATTTTAATGGTAGTTTTTGTAATTTAATTTAATGTTACATCTGCCAAGGAGGTCATGTTTGTACTCACATTTGTTTATCTGACCATCTGTTAACAACATTATTTTATTTACTTGCGTATTGATGAAAAATTGTTCACATGTTGGGGATCAGAGGATGTGATCCTGTCTGAAATGTAGAAATCCCAGAGAACTCACATCTCTTATAATGTGCACATATTTTAAAAACTTTACACACACAATATGCACACATGTGGAGGATGATAATATCTTGATAATATATTTTTTTGCAGGCAGAGTTGATCAATAAGCAGATATCTGTGCATGGATTATGCCTCGGTGGAGGTTTGTCCTCTCTGAGCGCTATTAAAAAACAACCAAAGCTGATTTCCCATTTGACTAAAACAGAAAAATATTTTAAAATTTCTCTCTACTAATTAATTAAACTAAATATTTACATTAATTTGATGAATGCTTTTTGTCTGTTGTCTGAAAAAAATCATTTTCCTTTCCTGGATTCATGTCTTTCTTTAACAAAACATATTTATTGAGGCGCCACACACACACCAACCAGCACATTTATGCCTATAGGCCATTGTCATGTTATTGGCGTAGCTGCTGTCAATGTTAAAGAGGTTAACTGGAACTGCCAGTATGGATGTAACAGTGATTTAATCAACAGTTAGCTACGTTTCATGCCTCCCTTTTAAACGCATTCAGCTAATCTGGGGGGTATCCCCATTGCTCCGTCAAGCGAGTTGTGTCATATCACGCTGCCACGCAAATCCACACCCGGGGGGGCGCCGTCTCCCGCCCGTCTAAAAGTCACCGTAACACCCTCTGTCACACTGAATGTTAGCATCCCTCAGAAGTGATAGTTAGACCACAGAATAAAGGGCATGGATGTGTCACTTTGGATTTGAATATGAGGCATCAACCTTGTGTTTTTACCCTGTTGTATCTTTCCTCCTCCTCTACGAGACTTTTCCAAGCCGTGTCACAGCAGCAAAGAAAAAAAAAATAAAAAAATGAAATTGCCAAAGGCTGCACAGGGAGGAGAGAGGAGGAAGGCTTTGGTTTCTGCGAGCTTCCCCGACTCTTTCCCAGAAGTCTGTCTCTTCGACTAACTACCCACCGCCTTCTTCCATTTATTGGTTACGCCTGGGTTGTTTAGAAGCAATTAAGGAGCTAATTGTGGAGATTTCTGAGGATTGGGTATTATAGTAAAAAGTAAAGAGCTAATGGCTAATTGCCCAAGCAGCTGCTAGTGTTTATGAAGGAGGAGCGAACATGCCAGGGGATCCACCAGGCGTAGACAGCAACGAGGACAAGGAAGCGTTTGTGTGTGTGTGTGTGTGTGTGTGTGTGTGAGGTGGGGGGGGGTGGCTCATCATCGCTGTGGATCCTAGGGATGGTTCACACTGGGCAGCTGCCAGTTGTGGAGACGAGGAGGAGAATATAAAGCTCAACTCAGAAAAGTGTCTGCATAAATAATAATCACCTCTGATGGCCTCTGGTGCTGGATCTCCAAGGAGTCTATTGTGTCTTCTGTGTTTGTATGTGAAGGGTATATCCCGATGTTTATGCCACCTCCCAACACACACATCCTCCCACCCATTCTGCCAGACCCCCTTTGGGCTCACAGTGCCTCATGGATGACAGTTAGCATGTGGCAGAGCTCTCTGAAGTGGAAGGGATCCAGGATGCCGGGGTTTCTGTGCCAGCTTTCACCAAGGCTGGGATTTCACCCATTTCACAGTGTCTGCCAATGGCTGCGACTGCGAGTGAAAGCATTTGAAACAATGCCTGGTTCTGCAGTGTCAGATCAGTGGGCTTCGGCAGCGGTTAGATGGAGCCCAAGGTGGTTTTGGCGTCCGTCTGAAAGCGTCCCAGCAGCCCCGTTTTTTTGGTGGCACGAGGCGAAAAGGGAGTGCTAAAGGGCGTCCAACTGCACTCTCCTCCAGCGGTAGATGATGAGATGAAGAGGAGGAAGAGGCGACGTGATCATCAAAGCCGGGCGGGTGTGGTTTGATTTCTGTTTTGTTTGTTGCCGGCCAACATGGAGTCAAACATTTACCGAGTGAGCTTCCAATTCCCAACTCGGGGGGAGGATTTTTAAGATAGCCGAGCATCAGTTATCAGAATATAATTACACTGGCCTCAGCAATTAAAGATAACCTTAATATTTGCCCACCAGGTATATTTTTGGAAAACTTCAGCAGGAAGACTTCATCTAAACTCTTTGATTGACAGGTGTCATCAGTGATCAGCTTAGCAACAAGGGTGGGGAAAAAATAATCTTTATTTAAAAAAATTCCTTTTTATTAGGCTAACCTCCAAAACTTAATATCTGTAATGAAATAACATAATTTTAGTATATCCAATTAACCTCTGTCTCGACCCCCTCAGGGCTTCACTTAACATAGATTCAACTAAGGTTGTCTCGACTGCAGCTCTGCTCCAAGGTGTTACAGTTTAGACCTTTTACGTCTCCAGTTTCGCCATTTATAGGAAATATATATTCATATTGTAAACCCGTCCATACGTGGTGGGTGATGTAACGTATAAAGGCAGCTTCAAAGAGGGGAATTAAGACGTAGCAGCGGTTGTTGGAGGAAGGCTAAAGCGGGCGAGCACAGAGGGGCGGTGTGTGCGCGCAGTGTAGCGGCAGCAGCCTACTTTGACTGCTCATTTATTCTGTTTATAATAGCAAAGCCGATGATAAATGTCCCGCAGAGTGCACATGTGCTAAAATATTCATCAATTGGAGTCCCCCTAATTTGCAGAGGAGGAAAACCAATAAATTCAAATGTGAGCGGCAGTCATGTTATATTTATATGAATATGCAGGACCATGGGCAGGACATTAAGATTAATCTGGCGTGTGTGCGCTTTTAACCAATCCTATAATGTAATGTCTTGTGTTAGATGGT
>OOFC01017288.1:0-10514 GCA_900323345.1 Pseudochromis fuscus
GCTGGATCAAAGAGGAGATGCAGTGGCTGGGACACTTCTTGCGGTCCCCGCTGATGACAGACGCGCAGGCATAGAGGTACTGGTCGTACGCGTAATGGCACTCCGGCTCTCCGTGACACTTGAGGATGGCTTTCCAGCAGATCAGTCGTTGGCTGTGGTTAGGAGATCCGACGCAGAGACCGATGACAAGGATCAACACGCTGCAAATCACAACCACCGCCCTCTCCATCAGTGCGGCACGACTTTCCATTTCTGAACAACTTCATAAGAGTCAGTTTGGCTCCATCGCGCTGCGTCAGATGAGTTACTCCCGGACGGTTGCATATCACGTCACCGTTGGGGACTTGAAGTCAACGTGTGGCTCATCAGTGATGTCCATAACCAGCAAGTCATTTTGAAAGTTTCAAAGTCGAGAGAAAGTTTCCAGCTCTCGAAAGTTTCGCTCCTGGAGGCTCCACAGGGAGCGAAAAGTTTTTCCGGCCAAAAAGATAAATCCCAAAGAATTTATTCTTCCCAGCGGTGCCACGATATCCTGCTTCCTAAAGTCACTTCACGCGCAGTCACTGGAAAAACCCGCATCCCAGTCCGCCTGCAGTCGCTGTGTAATGCGGGCGTAGTGATGAGCTGATTAGGTTCAGCTCCAGCCGCGTCCCATTGGTCAGATCCACTGTTGTGATTCAGGCGTCACACTCCGCCAGTGACGCAGACTGTTATTAAAGTGAAGCAGCAGGAAACTCTCACTGTGATGTTCATTACTTCATCATCAACATGAGGTCACAGGTTACACATTTCACGTTTTTCTACATGAGTGTGGATTAAACTGTGACTTGGTGTAAACTCCACATGAAAGTTTAAAACTGTAAAAATAACATTAAAAACTTACATAAATACATCGACACAGTTCATTGTACTAAGATTTAAAACACTTCCCTTTAAATTCAGTTAACACCTCTGTTTCTTTCAATGGTTTGAGCCAAAACATTTTTAAGTATTACAAATGAATACTTTGTATATAGGCTTTATACTTTATATGATGATAATATGCAGGTTTCTGTCTTATTTTTCATCTAATTTAATTATAAAAGTTATGTTAAATTGATATAATTTTCCAGGCAGATGAAGATAATTTGCATCAGGTGAGTTTAAGATGTAAATGTTAGTCTACTGGACCAAACTAAAAACGTGTGTACAATACAATAAAACATTTTAAGTGTGAAGTGTACATGATTTTATTTCAACTTTAACCAAGAAAGTAAGAAGAAAGTACCTGAACTTTTCTGACTGTTATAGGTAAAACAGCAGACTGTGTATAAAACGGACAAAGTTAACATGACATCACCTGTTGGTTTGGCATTTTGTTTTTTTGGAGCCAGAAGTGGCCATATTTGGACATTAAGGGAGGAGTGAGGAGGCGGGTCTTACCATTAAACCCAATCACACTGCCAAAAATGTATGAGACTGGATCTCACTGGTGAATGAGCCTGCAAACCACCTGTAGGTCATTGGAGAACAGAGCTGTCGATGAAACAAAGTTTACTTTAACTAAAGCCATCAGAATAACGTGGAAAAAATGTATTTCAAGATTAAAAATGAGGATTTTTGAATTGACGTCAGCCAGAGTTGGAGCCAGAGTTTTTTGAAGTTAGCATCTAGTGGCCATTTGTGGTATTGCACTTTTTAGTGTACTTCTGTTGAGATTGACGTCCATCTTTTACATTTAATCTGCAGTACCTCTTGACAGTAATATTCGTATGTATGCAGATGACACTGTCATTTATGTACATAAATGAGAACCTCCCTAAAGCCACATTGCATCAACTAAATGCATCAAAAACATCACTGCACACATTTGAGTGTCAAGCTGTTGTCCTCTTTGAAGCCTAATATCTATTTATTGATGAAATGATTTTCAGACTGACTTTAGCTAATGACATCAGAATGACTTGAACTGATGTTTGAATTGAAGTCAGTTGGAGTTTTTGGGATCTAGTGGCCGTCACTGGTATTGCACTTTTTATTGCACTTCTGCTGAGATCGACGTCCATCTTTTACATTTACTTTTACATCTTGACAGTAATATCCGTATGTATGCAGATGACACTGTCATTTATGTATATGGTCACAGAACCTCCCTAAAGCCACATTGCATCAACTAAACGCATCAAAAACATCACTACAAACATTCGAGTGTCAACCCGTTGTCCTCTTTGAAGCCTAATATCTACTTAATGATGGAATTATTTTCAGACTGACTTTAGCTAATGACACCAGAATGACTTGTACTGATGTTTGAATTGAAGTCAGTTGGAGTTTTTTGGATCTAGTGGCCGTCAGTGGTATTGTACCTTTTACAGTCTATGCTCGCGACTCACACATTGTCCTTCTAATTATGTTCTCTGTAGATTCTTCACTGACTTCTTGCTTGTTAACATTGTATCACAGTATTACATTCAGAATAACACCCATCCCACTAATTCTGTAATAATCACTGGTCCCTGCAGTGAGACTCTGAAAACACCGCAGTCCTGTCGCCTCCCTGCAGGCAGAAACAACAGCTGTGATAACACATGCAGAGCTCCCGTCTTACACTTTAAACACACAAAAAAAGCCTCGAGTGCATACGATACACCCGCACCGTGCAAACACACTCACACATCAACACAGCCATGACAGCTTCGAGGTTTAGGAAGTAGAGGAACTTCACCATTTGGTTAAACACTCGAGTACAGGGAGAGAAAACAACAGCAGCCACGCGCCGTTGTAAACAAACACTGTGAATGAAGTGGGTCTGCACAACAAAGCACAGGCAGAGAAAACCCACTCGGTCATGCGGATTACTCTGTTTCTCCCGACCCCCCCTCGTCACATCACCAAAGCTATGACCACAAAGATCTGGCAGCTCTCCGGGGCCCCTCGGACCCCCTGATTCCAATTAGAGAGATTAGAGAGGAGTCAAGACAAGTGCAGGAGGAGAGTTTCTTAGCCAAACAACCCAAGCACCCCCCACCACCACCACCCTCCTCCACCTTCGCTCGTCCTCCACGTCATCCAGCTGGCATACCAGTGCAACAGGCTCAATTTAGAGCAACATCAAAGCCGAGGTTAGAGAAGGCCCAAATGGCGAGCTGCTCAAGGGTCTCCATTAACTACAAAGAGCCTGACATCATCGCAGACCGCCCGGGCCAAACATGGCACTTAACAGAGATAGATCCCGGTGCCGGGTTGCTGCTCGAGTGTTGGGCGCTTTGTCTTTTTGTGCAAAGTTTGGGAACAATCGTCACAGCTTTTATTTCCAACAATCTAAAGAACACACCCCGGCCACACTTCACTTTTAAAGAAGGAGTTCGTAATGCACAGCAGAACCAAAATCCCATCAGCGCTGGACGGCGGCCAGACGAGAACAACGGCCAGATTCAGCTCTGGCAACTGTTCTTCCCCCTGAACTGTACCTCTGAAATTGCTCTAATACGTCTCTTACATGCTTTGCTTTTACACCAAACTGCTCGGACTCTGTGTTGTTTTCTATTTATTTCAGACGACTGCCTCCTGATCGCGTACATGCGGTCGTTCATGGCGACTCGTGTGTAATAGTGTTTCCAGAATTGGAATGCGGTTCCCCAGAGGAGATTTGTAAATACTCATGCAGAGACAGACATGCTCTTCAGTTTGTCTCCACTGCTGTCAGAAGTCATTACACACAGGCTGCACTGCCAGAACAATTCACACAACTCTGTATTCAAGTGCTTCCAAGCCCAGAGAGAAAGAGGCAGAGGGCGAAGAGGAGGAGGAGGAGGAGGAGGAGGAGGAGGAGAGGGAGTCAATATTAAAAAGCTGCCAAGTGTTTCTTTTTTTTCTCTCTCTGCATTTCTTCATTTTCCTGTGGCTCGTGGAAACTTCTCAGATCTCAGATATGTTCATATTTTTCCTTCGTCCTCTTTCGATGAAGAAGAGGAGTTCATGTGAAAACAAAGTGGTGCTGCAGTGAGCTGGTTTCTTGTCGCTCACTTATTAAATCACCTGGATTAAAGTTATTTAGTGATGGTGTCGCAGTGACAGTCCAGGACACACACATGGATTTCTGTTAAATTATCTGCAGATGTTCGTGGTCCTCTGAGGATGAAGCTCACTCACTTCTATGATATAATTTTTAGTTTTTAATTAAATATCTCAACAGATGGAGTGGCATGAGATCTGGTACAAAATATTCTCTGTTCCTGGATAATTAATGTTGACTTTGATGGTCCTGTAACTTTTTTGACATTTGTGGTTTTCGGTAAAATGTCTCACCACCCAGACTATCTTCAAAATCTTGTTTAGTTAGTATTGATTACTGGACTGTAAAAAACCCTAATTATTTTACTTTTTCTGTTTTTTTATTTTTTTCATTTTTTTGTTAGTATTTAAAATGAAAATATAATTGATAAAAAACAAAGATTGTCCAAAAAAAATAATATAAGAAGACTGAAAATTCATAAATGTATCATAATTTCACAAATATTCATTTTTATTTCATGCATAAAACAAAAAAAAGTTAATTACTCTAAAAAAGTTCTACATTTGATACAATTAGTGAATTATTAGTAATTAAGAGTCAATTAAAGCCCTTTAATTTGATGTAATTTTATTTGGTAATTTATAGATATGTTGTAATAGAATTATAATAGTTTTTATAGTCAACATTTTAAAGTTTCATTGTTTTTGTAATCATAATTATGCATTAAAAGCAAAAATTATTCAAGATCTCATGTTAAATTAAACATACAGACTTGTGGGATTTATCTATATTGTTATAAATTGGTTATTTACTGTATTTTACAGTATTTCGGGGCTGATGGGGACACCAAAACATACTGTAAGTAAAATAAAATACATTGTTTTTGCTTTTTGTTCTCTAACATGCTAATCTAAGATGGTTAGGATGCTGAACCTCAGCTAGTCATCAGCATGTTAGCATCACTAATCTTCTGTTCTCAGCAGAACCACTTCTGTCCTCCTGCTGTCCACACTCTTGTCTTTTGGCCTCATGTCTTTATCACTGCGGAGACGTTTGCGGATGGTACCACATGTTCTGAGTCTGAGTGCGTCCCTCCGGGGGGGACACCAAGCACCACGGCAGGAAGAGGATTCGTCTTTGAACTCTGAGAACAGAACAACAAGTTCAAACATGGGTCATCGTGGCTGTGAAGTGTACTCAGAGAGTCATAACCGTCAAAAGCAAACATTTAAAACGGGGGTTCGATGTGAGGATGAACAGATAGGTCGGTGGTTTTACTGTGCTGGTTTCCCATCAGCGGGACTTTCAGATTCCTTCGGTCTATAAAACACCGCAGGGAGTCCAGCTAGCATTGCAAAAGATTCATGTTCTGGGTCTTTTTAATGAACTTGGATGACAGCAAAAGGGGCTGTTAAACAGATTAGACTCCAAACAGAGCACTGGTTTTGCAATTACAAAAGGAGGGTAACTGATAGTAATGACATCTGCAGTGAGATCTGTTTTATATGAAACAATGGAAACCCTCCTGTAGGCCGGCAGGATGGAGGTTTTTCCAGAGGTAAGTCCATCGAGGATATCTGTGTCCAAAGAAGGACGTGTAGCTATTCCAGCAAAAACGACTTCGTGGCAGATGGAGCTTTTTGTTTGAAATGCGACCTCTCCTCTCCAGACTACGATCCAGTATCTCTCCCAGAGGAAATAGCTGCTCAGAGACAGGTACACCACCACAGAGAAGCCATTGTTCAGCTTATCAAGGCCTAAACAAAAGGCCTGAAAGGAAGAGACGCGCTATCCAACAAGCGAAAGACGAACAGTGGGAAAAAATGGAAGTGAGAAAGTTGTTTCAAGCTCCTTCATCAGAGCTGAATACGCTTTCATCAGCGACATTGTGTAGATGAATACAGACAGTTTAATCAGGCACAATAATTTTCACTGTGGCCCAATGAATCTTCATGTGACAGTGTAATGAGTGCTTACTCGAACCGCAATGTTTAGTGTTTGGGATTGCGGAGGTGGCTGCCAAGGAAAATGGATGTCAAGTACACGCAGTCCTCGCAGTATTTTAACCATTTAGTAATGCCACTAAAATTTCAGACTATTCTGTCATTTGCTATTGGGTTTTTTTTTAATGAAGTTTAGATGAGACCACCCACATATGTTTGTTGGAGGTTAGCATAACTTCGCGAAAAGGGTGCGAACATGAAGAAACCACATGAATTTCCCTTGTTTTTCCCATGTGATCACAATGTATAGTACAAAACCACATATTTTCCACATGTGATCACATGTAGCAACAAATGTACTCATGGGCTTCACATGGGTTTGACCTTTATATGCAAAATTTCACATTAAACCAAAGATTCTGCATATAATTACATAAGTTCCGCATATAATTACAAATGTTTCACCTGTAATTACATGGGAATTTACATTAATTTCACACATTTATGCCGTGAAAATGTTCCTAAACCACACCTTTCCCATGTGCTTTGCATGTGCATCACATTTTTCACATGTGATTTTCCCATGTGAATTTTTTTTTTTCCTGTCAGAGAAGTTAAATGTCCACTTGTCATCACAACTAAAGCTCACATAATAACTTGTTAAACGTCATAAACTGAAGTAAAAGTAACATTACGTAAATTTTGAGTCAAGAAATTTCTTGCATCTGAACACTGGAGACCACAGGAAGTTACTCGTCACAGCCAAAAAGTCGTATAACACGTAATTATTGTAAAACCACAAATTGTAATAATTACAGTTTTATTTGTGTAGTGAATGAACTATTGCAATAAAAGCTTATTTTGTAAGATTTAGTAATGCTGATTATATTCCATGTGTTGGTTTTTCTTTTAGCAACATTACGAAAAAACCTGTGAACAGAACTTAATGTATTTTATTTGATCGATAGGGTATTACCTAAGTTACAAATTCACACATTTTGGGCAAAATCAGAAGATTGAATCCTGAGTTATATTCAGTCTAGTTATTTTCTCTCTGCTTCCAAAGTGCAAAACTAAGCTAAACTCACTGCCAGCTGTAATCCGATACTTAAATGACAATGATGAGAGTGTTTACAGGTTTTTATTCAACTGTCAGCAAGAAGGAAAATAATCCAAAACCAAAATGTTGAAATCTAACTCCCACTCCAGTTCCCAAAATGTTTCACTTTTACTTATTACATCTAAAGCAGCACAACATGCAGAAAGGGTTATGTTTTCTCTAAAGTTATCTGAGATGCTTTAGCGAGAGCTGGACGGGATCACTGTGGGATTAATACTCTGCATGCACGCAGCTCCACAGAGTTGGATGCAAGATTTCCCGTTCCTCATTTTCTCGGTACGCTCTGTAACTCGGCCCGTCCTGGCCTGCAGCCAGCGTGGGGCACATTTCGAGCTCAATCTTTTAAGGCGTAGCTGCTGTTTCAGGAGACAGAAAATGAGATGTGACCCAGGGCTTCCCTGACATTTTGCCTGAGTAATCACAGTGTTGAGCAGAATTGAAGACACTGTTTGAATAGCACGGAGCCATTTTTCCCAGATCATTCTGCCAGAGTATTCTTGGAAACTTCGACACTGGAAATATGTGTGGGCTGATTTATGACATTTTTTGGAGATTGTCAGAAGTTGCTGATGCATAACAGGACTTGAAACCAGTCGAAAAAAGGTGTATCTAATTCAGTTACAAAGTAGTCCAAGATACACAATAACTGAAGGACTTTTACAAATATAAACATATCCAAGAGTCTGCTTTGATATTTGTGTTCATGTGGTTTGATGGTTAGATTCCCTCTACATCTCCGGTACTATACCTCAACTTTAAAGTCGCAATAAAACAGCATTTTGAAAGTATGTCGTGACATATTTCTGGAAAAAACAGGATATGTAGGTGGGACAAAATGTTTGGAGCAATTTGATTGGACCATTGAAACCTATCAAAGCACTATAGCTAGCTAATGTTAGTAGATAACGTTAGTATTATGTTACTAGATCACATCAAAACAGAACACAACTACTGTAGGTCGCAGCCTACGCCGGATACGAAAATCCGTAATTCGATCTCGCCACGGCAACACAGAAATTTGTATATCATCACCTAGCAACCTAGTGGAAGCTATGTTCAATGACATTCTGTAAAAACCACACCACGGTAAAAAGTTGTTTCTAATTCAACCATTTGCAACTCAACTCACATCAGAATCAAAACCAACACTTTACAGTTAGTTGCAGGATATGTAGGTGGGACAAAATGTTTGGAGCAATTTGATTGGACCATTGAAACATAACACCAGAGCTAGCTAGCTACCAACAGATAGCCTAGGTACTATACTACAGTAACTAGTATCTTGTACTGTATTACATAACAACTAACAATAACGTTACAACACACTTGTGGTTACTACTGCTGCTACTTCTTCTCAAGACAACATTTTGAAAGTGAAACTTCGGTATTACGATGTATTTCTGGCAAATACACGACATATAGGTGGAACTAAACGTTCGGAGCAATTTGATTGGACCATTGAAGCACAACACCAGAGCTAGCTAGCTAACAATAACCTATGTGCTGTACTACCATAACTAATGTGTATTACTATATAAGGTTATTAACGATGTCGTTACCACAAACTAGTGATTTCTACTACAGCTGCTACTACTCAGTACAACGTTTTGTGAGTATCTTACTTTGATATTTTGACATATTTCCAGCAAATACACGACATATTGACTGGACAAAATGTTCGAAGCAATTTGACACACTGTACTGTACTACTGTAACTAGTATCTAGTACTGTATTACTAGATGTTAGGATTTCGTACCACCTATTAATACTGTTACAACAAATTACCGATTACTACTGTGGAAAATATGTACATTTTTTACTATTATTATAGTTTTTAATTATTTTGGCCGACATTGTTAAGTAAGTGAACAATACGACCAACAATGTGATCTGAAAAAAGTTTTTGTTTCAGGTCGACTCTGATGCTACAAGTGGAGGAAACTGCAGCTTCTTGTGGTTGGAGCTCAGACGAAGTCATGTTCAGTGACAGTAACCACACTCATGCTTTTAATCCAAACACACCAACCTCTGTAAAGTGCAGCACCAGCGGTGGTCTTTTCCAACTGTCCCCATGCATTACACCAGAGAATAAATCAAGATCATCTAAATGGACTTTTTTTTTTTAACCCACTCGCATATACAAATACCACATGAGATCTTTGTTACTACTGTATTTGACCAACCTCTAATGAAACCAGAAGGATTCTCCTTACATCCATCCAGACTCTGGTGTCTTTATAAATATACTTCTCTCACACAAAACATTTCACCTCTTTACCCTCCACATTTTGCAGGATTGGTTCCCCCCATCGAACGTGGCTTCAATAAACTCAAAATCAGCAGGTTCGAGGTATCAGGTACAAATATGGATCCTTTCTGGGCGCAGGTTGAGGCAGTATTTGGATTAGCAGTTAGCTCCGCTCAGGGTGGTCTGGGAGTCAGAGTTTATGTTTCATTTAAACATGGGCCCTCTGGGGTCTGCGTACTGTCACTGAGCTGGGAACAGCTACAGCGATCAGTGAAATGAGACAGTGGGATGGCAGGAGGATCACGGCTGGAGCTGGAGACCGTCGTCATGGTTCCCAACCTGATGGAGTGTTTACAGCGGAGGCCACAGATTTACCATGCTGCTTAAAAATAACAGTAAAATGTTCATCTGGTGGTGGTAAAGATACTAGTGTCACTGCACTAAGCACTGACATAACAGGGATTTTGTCACTTTTTCCAGACGATTTTTCCAATAAGTAAATGGACACAATCTCTTCAACATATTCCACTTTGAACTTCAGCTACTTCCACATACGTCCAGCTCTCGTCTTGGTTCTCAGGATGTTTCTCACTGTTTGTCTCTGGGGTCAGAGCTGAACTTGGAAATAAAAGCATTTCAATGTGCTGCTCCCTTTGCCTGGAACGAATCACAAAAAGGTTTGAAACTTCATGACTTGGTCTCATCAGATGCTTTTTAGAAGATGTTGGAGACAGAAAAATCAGTTTGAAGATGTGTTTTTTTTTTTTTTTAATCTGATTCTGACAGAAATGTGCTGAAGTGAAATGGATTATTTTCTGTTTTCCAGTTTGTGTATATGGCCTGTAACGCTGTTAACTGTGCTGCTCTTAGAAAAGATTTTTTTCCTGGTGAAATGAAAGTTAAAAATCAAGAAATTAAAAAAATAACACATAACACACTCACATAACCCATCAAAACAGTTTAATTTTCATTACTTTTTTTGTATCTAACCTTTATGCCTTTTGAAAATGTTAAATATTTTTTCTGTGATGCTTTTTAAAACATTTAACTTTTTATAATATCCCCGATTTTCAGCAGTGATGTGCAAATGATTTCATCTCTCTGCATTCACACAGATCTAAAACCCATAGATAGAGAGATAGATAGTACAGTAAAAACATGTAGAAGAGTGTAGAAATGTCAATAAACAACAATATAGAAGTTGCCCG
>OOFC01017290.1:9152-29773 GCA_900323345.1 Pseudochromis fuscus
GCTCCATGTGAGCCGTGGCCGGTTGAACTGCTGCTGGCCGTGTGCAGCGACCAGCTCACCCCCGACTGGGGATCAGCCGACCACCCGCACAAGCTCTGCTCGAAGTCACACACGGCCGACAGGGATGGAGTGGTGGCTGTGAGCGGAGAAAGACACACAGATTATGAATACAGATGTCTGTTATTGCATCTGTTTGACAAAGAAATACGACTGATTATAAACTCGTCTTCTTTTTTCCCACTTTCAGAGAGCTTTTAGCTTTCTGTCACATTTAAACATCTATCTTCTCAGTTTCCTTTCATGAGACTTGATGCCATAATAGCTGGCTTCTCTTTATTTTGATGGTGCTTTGAGAGATATTCCCATTGTGTTTAGATGTTTTGGAAATCATGTAATATGACAAAAAAATCCTACTGAATACAAACATTAGAGTAAAAGAGAGAGATTGTGTGAGGAGAGAAATTTTGAAACACACTGCTGATAGAGACATAAGAGAAATAACGAAAGCAGGAAATAAAAGAGATGCTGTAATTGGTCTAAGTCGCTGTATTCAAATACAAAGCAACAAAAAAAAATGAGAGAGAAAGAGCCATTTAAACTACATCAGTGTATAAACTCCAGTGAGGCTGCTTGCTTTACAGTCGGTGACCTATAGCTGTGAAATCATATTCCCAATATGTGAGTCTGTGTGCGCATGAAGAGGCGAGATCCTCTGGCTGCGAGAGCTTATTTTCACTCAAACAGAGCTTCCTGTGGGACTCTTGAATCTAACAGGCTTCAAAGCCCAGAGGCCCCGCCGTGCACAGTGACATCATGAGTTTGACCTTAAGAGCGAGAGAGCGTGTGCGCAAGTGTGTGTGTGTGTGTGGCAGGAAGAAACGCATGTGTGCTCGCAAGAAATCTGCATAAGTGAAAGTGGAGATATGATGTGTAACAGTGGCTGAACAAAGTGTGTGTGTGTCTTTATTTACCAGGTCTCATTGCAGGTGTCGTGTGCTCCACTCTGGGCGAGGTGGGCGTCGCCGTGTCAGGTACAGTGGTGGTTTCTGTAAACAGGAAAAACATTACAATAAAGGTGAGGTGACACGGCAGCAACACAGAACACACGCATTACATCACACTTTATATTTAGGTCAAACAAAGGCTTGATATAATCCATTTAAATGTTTAATTTCCATCACACTCCAACTGTCTAATGAATCCACACAAAACTCTCTCTTGACAAAATCGGAGCACCCCATTTTAAATATTCACAATTTGTTTTACAACTTCTTCACTGCCTGATGGAAAAACAGTTATATTTTTGTTAACAGTGCAGCTGTGATGTTTGAGAAAAGCCAAGATCTCGACATTATGGTAACTAATGATGTTTGCAGACCCTTCACTGGTGTTTTCCAGGACTGTGCATGAAAGTTTGTCATGATCCCGGCAGTGACAGAGCGAGTGGAGGCAGTGAGCTGGCACTCAGCTGAGGGCTTGTGCCTCAGTTTATCCACTGTAGGTTGGCACACACACACACACATGCACACACACAAGGTATGATGATAGATGCTGCACTCAAACTGACCTTGGAGCACAGCAGCATGCAACCATGATAGATCAAATAGAGACACACACACAGACCTGCACACACCAGCACGTCAGCATTGGGGTATGTCGGTGTAACCCCAAGACCTTCTGGTATTAATAAGCACTTTTCTACTGTTGGTTAGGATTCCTTAAATGGGCCTGACTGCTTCACCATAGCTCTCTTTCTCACACACACACACTGATTAAAGTAAGTGTGTCTATATGTTGACGTAAGGGAACAGAAGATTGTCTGGCCTGTGTGGCACAAGGCCGACACCACAAACCTTTCACCAACTTATTCTCAGACGCTACTTCTTTCTCTCTCATATTCATTTCATGGTCATTTTTTTTCTTCCCTTTTCTTCTGCACTGCAATCCCCCTCCCGTCTTTCTATCTTCTCTCTCATTTGTCACAATGCAAAACCACCATCAACGCCACAAAAAGCTCCTTCTGCACACACATAAACACACATGCTCGCTCTCCTATACACACAAAGTCAATCTCTCTCTCTCTTTTTTTTTTTTGCCTCCCCAGCATAGAAGTGAAATTCTATCTAGTGTTGTTTCTGTTTTACCGCAACCGCAATTTTCTTCTTCATAACTCTTTCTCCCGCTCTCTTTCTGTCATCTCTCCCTGAGGTATATTTTGATTTCCACTCGCCCCTTGCTTTTGTCTGCCCGCAGCTCTTTCCTTCTCTTTGTTAAGATTGCGTCTTTTGATTTTTCTTTTTTGCTACAATCAGTTGTTCTCTCCTCCACCTCTCGGCGCTTCTCTCTGTGCCATCCCTCCGTCTGGTGTTATTTTATGTAGATTCTAACCACCAGCTCAGTCAATCTGATACTACTGTTGATTTACTGCTCTAAAATTTTTCCATGACTCGTGCAATGATCTGTGTGTGTGTGTCTTGTTTAGTGTGAACTGTTAACCTTTGCAAGCCTAATAGCTTTGAAATCAAGAAGTTCCTCCGCTCTGCTAATGTGCATTGTGTATGTGCATAACTTTATTGAGCTGTTTACACAGTCCACTCGCAGTGAAAGTATGCGAGATTGTTATGTAAGCCCAAACACTCATATTGCTGTTTCAACACACACACACACATGCACACGCAGAATTAGATATTAACATTGGATAAGCAGCTCCCAGCTGCTGACATTAAGCTGTTTTAATTTGGTGCCCTTTACCGCTGTAATTAGCCCCCCATATGGAGTGAAGAGAGAGGGAGGAATGGAGATGAGAGAGGGAGGGAGAGAGAGACATAGAGAAGGGAACACAACCCCTTCCACGTCACACAACCATTTTCCTAATTAGTGACCACACACAGCTCCTGTCAGCCTCCTATTTCTATCTCCATCTCCTCTCCACCTGTCTAATCCAATTCTGCTCTCTGTCTACCCTCCCTTCATCACTTCCTCCATGCTTCACCCTCATCTCCACCATCCTTCATCCCCCTTCCTCTTCCTCGGGGTCCTCTCTGAAGCAACTGTAAAGGTCATGGAGATAATTTAAATAAGTTGCTTTGATTAAAAATTATTTTATATTTGCATGTGCAGTTTTTATACAGAACACTCGCCGCTGCAGGAAGTTTTTCCTTTACTTGCCGAGCTGAACTGAGTGTTTAGTCACTTGTGGGAGGATAACTCGGTCAGTCATGTTTTTAACATGAGGACTCAAACAGGAAAGTAAGAGGAAAAAAAAACAATCCTTACATCTACATTCTGCAGATGGGTCATCTTGAAAAATCAGCAACCTGCCGGGAGTCTCCAGCTCTATCGCTTACACACACACACACACACACACACACACACACACACACATGCACGCACACACACACTTTCTCTCTCTCTCTTTAAACTGAGAAACAGAAGGTGTCATAGGCCCAAGGGCTCATTGGAAAGCTGCTGACTGAGCAAAGCGAAGCGGAAACAGAGAGACGAAAACTGTTCAATTATGGAAAGAGCTCTGGGTATAAATCTACCTCTGTCAGCCTAAATAATGACTACTGACACAGTATGCAAGTGTGTGTGTCTGGGAAAAAGAGAGAATGTCGTTGCTACTCAATTATTAGTGACATGGTGCATGTGTGTGTGTATGGGAAGGGATTTCCTTTGCTTAATGACTATGTGATTGACTGACAGACTAAAAGGCATGCCCTCTGTGTGGCAGGGAGCCGCGGTGATAGTTTACTACTCAGACTACCACCGCTGATTGGCCGGTCTGTCAGCCTCAGGTATCTAGTCGGTGTAAGAAGAATTTCCAATTAGAAATACATTTTTCCGTCCTTTTATTCTATTAAACTAAAAGCTACTTAACAACTGGAGCTCTTTAAAGTAGTGTTTATCAGGATACACTTACTTACACAATTTCCATTTAAACCTCTCGAGTTTTTCGGTGAAAAGAAATAGAAAGACAATTTTTTTTAGTTGTGGCACTACCAAGAACAAGGCTGTTAAATCTTCAAAAGTGATGGTGGAAAATGTGAGAGTTTCTCAGAGGAAAATCATGCCTGCAATCTGAATGGCAAATCAGACAACTGTTCTTCAAAACCAAACCTGAGGGTTTGATTTGTATGTAGCTTAAAGTGCGAGACTAATTATGATTCCTTCTTCTGTAGATGAGTGGTTGTGAAAATGAGCAGGAAGATGATTTCCAAACAAAATGTCTAATTAGGTCATTGTACAGCAAGATACCAGTATACGTCTATTTTTATTGTAACTACGACAGTGGACCACAAGTTTTCATGTTGCGTAGACAGTGGCGGTATGAAACCAGGCACATGACTGTGGTTAAAAAGCTGCCAATAATAGAGCTTAGAGTGTGGCTAAAAGGCAGAGCCATGAGCTACACAGCTGAAAGACTCACAGCGAAGATGCTCTTTATGTCAGGAGAGCTACTGACAGTGAATTGCTCATTAGCCCATTGTACAACAAAGCACCACAAGGTATGTGACTGTAATTGTAGCCTTGAGTGTCAAGCTAAGTACGACAACAACCGAAATGATAAAAAGAAAGCTGCTGGCAATGAATGGCTAACTACACCAGTGAACCGCAGTCAGCTACAAAGGAAATGAGTTTAAGTGTGGCAAAAACCATTAAGCTAAGTACGCCATTAGAATCTGTGGAAGAGCGAGGGACAGCTCTTTGCTCACCAAGCATTAATATGTTAACAAGGATATGGGTTTAACCACTTCCAAAGGACAGTCAGGAACTTTTTGGACATGATAAATTGCAGGTACAGCACACTGAAAACTACCTTAAAACTGAAGATCACTGAATAAATTGGCCTATTTGACACTGGTTTCAAACATCACAGATATGAGGTGTTGTCCACTGATGCCACAAAAAAATCGCACTCAAGGATTCAACTTAAAATTTTTGTAAGTTCTTATTTTGTGTTTTAAATTTTGACTTGTGGACCGTCCAACAGGATGTAAATCATCTTGTGAATAAAAGGGGCATCTACGGTGCTGCAGCTGAGTTTTTAGACAGACGGTGGGATGGGTGGATGGGTAGATGAGGCAATCAAGAAAATAAGAGGCATTCATATCTGGAAAGCACTGTGAAGCCGTAGTGAGCCAAACTTAAATATTTAGATTGGCTTTTTTGCACAGAGACACATATAAACACACAGGCACCCACAATGAACCTGAGCCCAATCCTAAGTGTTTCCATGTGCAGTATCTCAACAAGGGGAAAAGATAAACTTCACAGTCTTGAGGCAAAGGAAACATGGTCGTTCAGAGCAGCGTAAAAACTTCTTTGGGTATGGGCTTACATTTCAGACAGTTAACACGGGAACACCCTTTAGCCAGCAAACATGGGCTTTCTGTCTTTGCTGGAACATGAGCCCAGGCTGTGAGCAGTGCTACAGGGCATTGAAAATCTGTGCTGTGGGGAGCCATTGATTTTTTTGTCACTCTAGTGAATTGCACTGTCAGGCTGTTAGGAGCATGTGTCCTGTTAAAAACTCAGAACACTTAATCCTTCAGGAACTTAGACCTTAAAATTTATCACTATTTTAACTCCCCTTGTCTTAGGAAATTGCACAACACCGGATTTTGGTTCGGTTTGGTAAAAGAGCCATGAAACATTTAGGGTTTGCAGGAGGTAATTTTTATTGCCAATAAAAGCTGCATGTGTTGGCAGCAGGTTTGTTTTTCTTTGAGTTTGAATGGCTGAGACAAACAGGTGACAGGTTTACAGTTCACGTTGGTTATTGTTATCATAGTACTTTTACAAAACTTTATTCTCTGCAGTGAGACGAGGAGTGAGGAAGGACACAGGACGGAGGAGCAGAGGACAGAGATGAGTGGGTGTAACTCAGGACATATCTCACTGATCACATGAAAGTGTCTGGATGGTTGCCACAGCTCACATGTGAAAGCGATCAGTGATGCTGGATCTAACACACACTTGGCTGAACCTGAATGACTGGCTGGAAACCTGGATCATCAGACACCTCTCCAATGTTCTTGAACAAGAAGCTGCATTTCCTTCACGCTGCCACTGTAACTATGGACGGGTGTGTGTACCGGCTCTAAACTAAATCCACATGTGAATAACAGACAATCCCAACTGCACATTACAACATAATCCATAAATATGCGGGTACTTTAACCTTAAGACTTGTTAGAGCCTGATTTGTAACAATGACCCAAAATGTAACAACATTATAATTGTTATAAAACAAAATGTAATAAAACCCAAAATGTAAGAAGTTGTTACATGTTGCTACATGGCAAACTTTTTACTTTTTGGGCTCAGCATCTTGTTACATAAATGATCCGTTATTACATTTTGGGTTTTATTACATTTTTTAATTACATTTTGGGCCCAGCACTTTTGTTACATTAAAGGCTAGTTATTACATTTCAGGTCAACAATCAACAATTTGGGCCATTGTTACATTTCAGGTTGTTACATATTGGGATCTAACAAGCCTTCTTCTTGCAAATGGTTTGCTAATATCAGTCCGGTTCACAATCATAAAAATCTTGGGCTTTATCAAATATAAAAAATACATGGACACAAGGTCTGAAAAGTGAAGCCATGATGCAATACCACTGACGGCCACCAGAAACAAATGTGGCTTGAATAAACCTTCATTCAAAAATGTTCAAGTTAATACATTTCTTTTATATCTCATCAGTTTTCTGGTGGTCCACCGAAAAATAATTTCTATTAGAAGATAATAGGCTCTAAAGAGAGGTATACCGTATTTTCCGAACTATAAGCCGCTACTTTTTACCGACGCTTTGAACTTAAACACCAGTGTTTGTCATGTATCGCCGGCATGAAGCTCGTTAGCTTTTTACAAGCTAGCAAGCTCCGTGCCGCCGATACGTTTAGCGTCGTCACATCACACCCCGTCAGAGTGGACCACATGAAACTGTTTGAATAAATTCAATAGCAGCTTATAGACAGGTGCCCTCAATAGTCCGGAAAATATGGTACTTGGATGCCTCCTCACTGCACCTCCGCCCCGCCCTCTCATCCAAATATGGTCACTTCTGATTCCACAGACATCAACAGCAAAATGCCAAACTCTCGGCTTCAAAAGACAAGTCCACAAACCAGTGGGTGACATCATGGTGTCAGCTTCCATCTTTTATATACAATCAATGCTAAATGGCAACAGAAACAAACCATCAGCCACGACTGAAGTCATCTACCAATCACTGTGCCCCTGTTGGGTTAATCATTGTGGTTTTGTTGGAACACACAAGTAAGAAGCATAATTTCTGTCAGAGTCTGGTTGGCAGTATCTAAGATTTCCAGGATCCTAGTAGCACTCACAGCAGATGAACAAAGACAAAGCTGTTATTAGCCACTCTGAGACTCTGGACACAAAGCTGCTTTCACTCTCTGTCCGTGTTTCTCTCTGTTATTTTCCTCAAGTACCCCACCCATAACATTGTACTCTTCAATAGAGAGCAGAAACTAACCATGTATTTACACAACTAAGAACAAACCCTCGTCTTTATGCCAAACAGGTGGTGTGTGTGTATGTATGTGTGTATGTGTGCATGTGTGCCTGCCAGCCTGCCAACTCCTAGGTGTGGAGTGAAAGAGATGAGAGCATAGCAGATGTTCTGATAGTTCAGTCATTTAAAACATGAACAAAACTGGCAGCCTGTAAGCTCTCAGCTCACATCCAATAGTTGGGGTTACAAGACCTAAATTACATGTTGCCTCCGTAGCTAGCGTGAATGATTAGAATGAGTCCCGCAATAATATTCTGGCTTTTGTTTCCGAGTTTGCACCGAAGGTTCTGCACAGTAATGAGATGCTAAACTACATTATCCTGTGCCCCCTAAGAACCCCGTATTTGTAATTTTGGATTTCTTCATTGTAATTGGTTGCTGAGATTGTCTCTCTCTCATGTGAGGAAATTGTTTTACAGGCCCGAGGCCAGGTCAGCACGCTTCATTGTAAAATATAAAAACAATACAGAGGCAATAATGGGAAAGCAATTTCTGTGTGTGTTTGTTAAAGCAGAGGATAGTGACTGACATCATATCGTGTTGCCTTTGTTTGTACATTTGAACAAAGTATCTCACACTCACATAAAACATATATTTTTAATCGTGTCTTATTTATGTCATCACCCACGAGGCAATTTGGTTTAATATGCAATTATAATATTCATACACTCCATAAAGAGGAGTGACCGAAGCGTGACCTTGGTTATCACCAGTGGAGGTTCATGCTCAGTTCACAGAAGAAGAAAAAGTCCAGGGCACTGAATACAAACAATCACTGAATATTAGAAAGGCCACTCTGATTGCTGCAGCCATGGGAATAGATGTGAGTATGTTTGTAATTATGTCATGTGATAGCTCTGCAATGGTGATGTCTCTTCTTTTCATTTGTGAAATCATTAATGCAAGCCTTTATTTCCTGTGTGGTGCTGAGAGAGATGGGGATGTGTAGGTACTGGAAATG
The DNA here is from genome assembly GCA_900323345.1 of Pseudochromis fuscus. Lineage (NCBI taxonomy): Eukaryota > Metazoa > Chordata > Actinopteri > Pseudochromidae > Pseudochromis > Pseudochromis fuscus. The sequence continues at coordinate 17,664 of OOFC01017290.1, forward strand.
AAGGTAACTCCATGGATTGAAACAGTGATTGAGAAACTTGGGAACTTGGAAATTTCAAAAGGATACTAAGGACATAAGGACGGTCTTTTATTAAGGTGTGCCTCACATGCATCATCTATACACCCAGAGGAAGGTAAACAACCTCATAGGATTTAATCTGAGTGGAGATGGAAAGGTGCTGTTAGTCCTGTTTTACTGCTTATCTCAGTGTGTGTGTGTGTGTGTGTGTGTGTGTGAATTTATAGGAGAAGCCCACAAGAGTTGGATGTCTGCATTTCTGTGTGGTTGTGACTTATGTGTAAACAGCTGTGTTCAGTGGACTGAAACTGGTGCACTGTTGAATATTTTATCTTCCTTTACAACTCAACACAACTGCTAGAAGAGACACACACCCTCTCTCCCACACACACACACACACACACACACACACACACACACACAACAGGGAAGAAAAACAAAGTGTATTTTTCCTCCTCTCAAATGTGTTTCTCTGTTGTTTTCATTTAAAGCACTAGCAACTTCATGGTGGTGAGATCATGTGTTTTTCAGGATGATTATCCTCACAACACTTAGTGTGGAAACAATTAAAATCCAGACAAAGCGAAATTTAACTAAATTCATTTGCTCTAAGCCACTAAGATGTCGTATTATCTTAGTGTGTGGTTGTGTGTGGTATTTAGCATGGTAGCAGGAGCAGTTGCTGTGGTGTTCATGTGAAGTGGGAATGAACTGTTATCATGTGTAATGCACGGATTACATCCAGAAGGCAAACATCTGGCGTGCAGACATAGACAGCCAGACCAGACAATCAGTGAAACTACAACAGTCAAGATGTTGATCTTTACTGCGATCCTGGAGATGATGGCTGCAGATATGACAGGCATGATGTCATTAGGTGCAATCACAAAAACGGTTTATAGACAGAGAGAGAAAAAAACACTGCCAACGCAACTGCAAGGGATCGGTATGAGGGGACATATTAGAGCCAATTTGTTTCACTATTGCTTTATTGCGCCTCAGGATTTTGTTTTATGTCAGTGTCTGCATGTCTTCCTTGTTGCCAGTCACCTGGAAGTCAAAATGAGAACAGGAAGTTTTCACCAGGAAAACATTTATAAATCTGCCACCTTTATGTTCTCTCATTAAGGATCCTTTAACTGGAAGAGGAGTTTAATTAGCGCCATGTTTGAAACCACAAAGTTTAATGGGAAAAACTGTTAAATAGAGGTGGGGAGAATTAAATGGCTTTAATTGCATAAATAATAAGGTACTTCTGTTTTTACTCAAGGAAAGCCATCATTTCACACTGAATAATAATAATAATAATGGATATAAAGTGTGCTGCTAAAAGTTGCACTAGATTTTAAATTTTTCCACCAACTGCCACCCTTTTCTTGCTCCTAGATAATCCTTCATGTGTCTAAATTTCAAAATAAAACTTCCTCTGTTTACTTTTGCTTTAATAACCCTCACTGATGTTATGTCTCCACTGTAACTCGTTAAAGACGGCTCCTTCTGGACCATCATCACCATCCTCTTGGTTAAGCCTGACACATCTGGGATATATTGTTCCCTTTGGACTCCATCACACACACACACACACACACACACACACACACACACACACACATTCACACATGAGTTCAGAAATACAGAAGTGTAGCAACCAGCCCACTTTGTCTCCACTGGGAACAAGTACGTGTCATTACTGCTCCTGTCTTCACCTGTCACATGCCACAACCTGACTAAAGTGGTAAGATCTGACGACACATGAAGGAGAGAGGAAGGAGGTCGGCAAAAACAGCGCCATCTTTAAAGGGCTATTCGCAGCGAAGTGTATGTTTCTAGTTAAACATACAATTTAACTGCAGTTATGAAGTTTTATAATAAATTACAATGACTGTATTTGGACTTTTGGATTACTTTACAGTCCAGCCCAGGTTATAAAGAAAAATACCGACAAGGTATCCATTGTAGCTACTTCAATTGCTGGTGGATTTATGCAGCACATTATTATTGCTACAGTTAAGTAATAAATGTGGCAAGGGTTCGTACAATGACCTTCTTAGATCTGAAGTTACTGTGCAGCTGAGAAAAAAATGACTCGCCACAGCTAACAAGGTCCATACATACAGGAACATATTATAATAAATCGCACTTACACAGCTCAGTAAAATAACACACAGGCTAATGGTCTACATTCATCACGCTACACGCTAAATCATCACTCTATATAAACAACTGCCTACACTAATCCTTACTAATATATCAGATATGCAAAGGAAAAAAGAAAACTGATATATTTTTTTTTACATGTACCACTACTTGTCATGGATTGATCATGAATGGAGCAGACAATGTGCTGCAGCTGATCCTTCACTACACTCCAGCTACATGTTATTAACATAATAGGCCGTGAGGACAGTAGAGCGCAACTACACAGCTGGCCACTATTAGTAAAAGTCCCATGACCTAGACATGTTAATCCCTGTCCAGACATGTTGAAAAACCTCCTATGGAGCAAGATGATTAACTTTAACCACTATTATGTGTAGAATGCACTCACATATATGTGCCCAGATACACATATACACACACACACTACATATAGAAACAGAGACACAAAGTCTGAACATATTGCCAGATGAAAATATGACAAATAGAGTGACAGCATGTTTAAGTCACTAATGTTTTGTTTGTAATTATGTTTATATATCACGTCATATGCAGCACATATATGCAGAAGCATGATAATTACATTTTCATTATGATGTACTAGATTGCTTTGGATCTCAGTAGGAGGATAATTTGTCCTAATTGCACATTTTCAAGGTTGTGTTGCTCTTTCATAAACAAAGCAGCACACAGAGGCTACAAATTAGTGTGTTTAGGAGCTTATTATATGATCTGCATGTCCGTGTGCACGAGTCCTGTAAGATGATAGTTCATGAGTTCATCTGTGTACAAGACACCGTGTGTGTTTCTGTCGGGGAGGGGGTGCAGCCTTCTGTTATCACACAAATGCACAAGTGCGCTCTTACCAGGCAGGTCACAGCCGAGGACCTCCATTCTCATGCCGATCCCAGCGGGCGACCACCTCTCTGGAAACACTCGGATGTGCTGGGCCACTATCTCATCAAACCTCCGCACCTCTGGAGTATCATAGTGGCTGTTTCCCTCAAAAATCTAAGAGATAAAGAGAGATGTGGTGTTTTCTTATTTTCATTTTACAACAGTGAAAATTTGCATATGGTACCTAATGTATCTCAAAACGTCTGCATTGTTTCGACTATTTTGCGGTAAAGATCTCTCTAACACAAACCTCTAAATGCAGTAGAGACAGTAAAAGTTATTTCACCTGATTCCACTTTATTTGAAACTGTTGAAAACAGTAGACCTGCCTTTCTAAAGAGATACAACACAACAAATCAGCATTGTTTTTCTCCTCAGAATGACATGTATCATAAAAAAAAAATAACAACAGAGAGTATGTTTCCTTTGATTTTCAAATATTTTTGGAGGCAGCCGCTGGCAAAAACACGAGATTTATTACAAACTTAAAACCAACTAGACAGCAACAATATTTTTTAAAAAAAAGAAGAGGAAGTGGGCTGTAAAAGTTACAGTATTGGTTTCATTAATTGAACTCTATCTTCTGTCTTCCCCCATTTCTGGAATTTAAAAAACTGTGTGATGAATTTCCCAGGGTACTCATTTAAAAAGACAGGCAGATGAGAGAGAACAGGATTTTTAGCATCAGGAGAAAATCCAGGCGCTCAGTAGTACTATTAAAGCGTTTTAAGACATAGTCTCAGAAAGAAGAACACAGTCTAAAGTGCCCTGTCTCACAGTGCGGTAGACTGCCGGCAGTGCTGAGTGGTGATGCAGGAAAGACATTTTTAATTAACACCCATGAGAGACAAATAGAGGATGAGTGAACAAGAGGATGAGAGACAGCGAAAGGCAGAGAGGGAGACTACGTAAGACTTAGAGAGAGGAAGACAGAAGCACAGAGGATGAGGAGTGAGGTGATTAAATTGAATTATTATCAGAGCCGAGGCTGTAATAAAATGGCTTTTCTGCTGGAAATGACAAGAATGAGAGAGAGAGAGAGGGAGGAAGAGAGAGAGGAGGCAAAGAAGAGGAGGAAGAGTAGGAGACAGTGTGAGGATGAAGTTGAGAGACAGCTATAAATACACTACAAATGAGGGAGAGCTGACAGCGGCAATCAGAGGATGGAGAGTACATATGTACGTGTCAGACAAAGAGAAATTATGTGTATGTGTGTGTGTGTGTGTGTTCTCCTCTCTTACCTTTGCAAACCCAGTCTTGCTGTCAGTAATGTACGTCCAGTCTTTGCCGTTCAAGCTGTGCGCCAGTTTGTACTTTCTGACAAACGCTCTGTTCTCAGCACTGGTGCTGCCCTCCAGCCCTCTTGCACCCTGGGTAATGATGCCACGCACCATCTTGGGCACACCGAGGTCCACCTGCAACACGGGGAAAATAACAAGTGTTGTTGTTAGCTCCCTCTCTGCACCGCTGATCCCCTGCCCAGTGTAGCAACTGTGACTTTCCCAAACATGGGACGAAGCAAATGCTGCTTTTTCATTTTGGTCATGATCAGTTTGAGGTGAAGTTAATGACTCAGGTTAATGCAGCAGGCGATTTTCCAGTAGTTTTGTTGCTGATACTAGGAAATCAAGTAAGTATTTGTTTTGATCCAATCACCCATTTGTTTGATTAAGTTCATTTTACAGCAAGAAACGGCAACAAGAATCCTCCCTCTTCTCCAACTGCAGTTTCTTTTAATAATAAGGAGCAAATAACTGGTCCTGTGAAGCATATTGTAATGTAAAAAAAATAACAAGCTCTCCCATAAGATTACAGCAACATACCTGTAGCCACTCCTCTCCAGCGATGGGTTGTGTCGGGTTTGGAAACCAGCCCGACCGACTGGCCACCAGCCTTGCTGCTCCCATGGAGCCGTGGATGTCCCTCATGGAGGACGCCGAGATTTGAGAGTCGGGGAGCAGCCCAGACAACATGCCCTGCAGCTCTGAGCAAGGAGCATCTGAACAGGAGAGACAGGGAGAGAAAGAAATCAGAATATTTAATGATGCTGCCGGGCATTTTCCAAAGCATGAAATAAACATTTTCCCTGTTGTCTTAAGCAAACGATCTGAAAGGTGATGGTGATATCTGTTCGTTTTGCTGGTTTATTACAAACAACACAAATGATATCTCGGTCATCATCACCACATTCAACATTTGACAGCTGCCAAAACACTTTAAAAAGCTACAGTCAGCCATGTTTTCAACAACAAGACACGTATGAAATGGTTTGATACTGCACACAAAAATAAAAGTAATGAGCTGGTGATTTAAAAGCAACAGGTCAAAACATTATATTATTATAATTATTCTTTAAAGGCTATTGGAATATGTGTAAATGCACAGTCCAGACTTTCTCTGTTACCTAAACTCAGTGTGACGCAGCTAAAACATCTTATACAACCTGCACACAAGCTCCACATAAATGAATGTCACTTTCAGGTCTGGAATAATTTGGTGTCCCTGTTTGATCTAATCCTGGAGCAAAACTCTTGTGTGATTGCGACACGAATTGTTAAAACAACGACTGGTGTGTTACACTCCGCAGCCCCTCTGAGCTACTTTGCAAATGCATCAGCCCATTTCATTATTTTCCTCTCCTGCTGCTGCAAAGTTGATGCATAACTTTAACCAAGCTACCAAAAGGGGAATTCTTCACGGGGAATTGAGCCAGCGAACTCCCCAGTGGAGGAACTAAATGAAAGCATGCTGCAGATCAAAGAGATGCTGTTTATTACACTGACAAATGTGTCTTAGTCTAACAAGCATCAAAATATCAAAATGTGGTGTAGCCTTGAGTAATGATAAAAAACAAAAATTGAGGGAAGCTTGAAAAATTGACCATCTCTGTTTAGCCACTAGGTGCAAATGTGATGGGACACAGAAGAGAAGAGATGATGCAGAGAAAGAGACAAAAGGTGAGGAAGAGGAGCTAAAGGACAAGAGGGAGATGAAGAGATAGACAAAAGGTCAAACAGAGAGCCGGACTATACAGACAGCGAGTGAATAGAAAGGGTAAAGAAAGATAAAGAAAGATTCAAGTGTAGTGAAAGAGAGCGAGCAGGCTGACAGTGAAGGGTGACGGTGATTGATGGTGACATTCTTCAGGTCTTCATGGAGATGAATGTTTAATGCCGTGACGTTTGCAACTGTGCCTCGGTATGGTAAATAATGAATCAACAATAAACAACAACAGCTACAGCCTGCCTCCATGAACTCCCTCAAGCTCTGTAGCAAATGTGAAAACTGATTAGCCAGAAGAAAATGCTATTAGCGTGTTGTTTATTTTATTTTTCTTTTCTATCTATTTATCTGTGTGTTTCAGTAGCTGCTGCACTCCAGCGGGCCTTTTAATGCAGGAGTGGAGAGGGAGTCGATGAGAATATCATCTCCACAGATCAGAACAGAAATAGTTAGATATTACACACCAGCGTGAGAGCTCTTAGTCTCACACACACACACACACACACACAAAGCAACACATGCACTAGTAGTCGAACAGCCAAGGTCTTGCACACATTGAAACCCACTCCCCCTCCACATAATGCTCTGATGTTTCGCCCACACATGGGTGAACACACACTCCCACCGAGCATCTCCTGATAACGGGGTCACACAGCACCTGCGAAGTACAGCACTGAAGCACTACCTGGGCGATGCGCACACACACACACACACACACACACACACACTACACACGCCTGGTGAGAAAAATAATAAAGGCACTAAAAATAAATGATTGATTATGTGGTGCTGAAATAAAATGAGATTAAGGGAGAATTGATGGAGGGAGGAAGAGTTGATGGAAGCGAGGAAGACTTGAGGAGAGGATGGAGAGGAGAAAATGAGAGAGAGAAACGTGGGAATGGAGGCAAAGGCAGGGGAAGGACAGAGGAAAAAGCAGAATGAGTAAGAAGAAAAAACAGAGCAGAGAGAGAGGTAAAAAGAGAGAAAAAAGTAGAGCGGGAGACATAAAAGTGTGATTTAAGTTAATGACATGTCACTGACTGACTGCTTTATGTCTGCATTTACAGGCCTGTGTAGGGCATTATCACATCCCCCCTGGCAGTGTGCTGGAGTGTGTGCTCCCCTACGTGTCTATGTGCAGGCAGGGAAAGGGAAAAGATACTGGGGTGGATATTAGCGGACGTGCTTGGTTATAAAGTTTTTTCTTCTGCAGGTTACATATATTTTTTTACATACACATATTTTACTGAAAGCTGCACAGTTTGTTTTCACCTCCAGTCACCTCTAAAGTATCCAAATCCTGCCATCCCTCTTTACAAAAAGGCAAACTAGACTGAAACTGTCAAGAGTTTTGCATATGAAGTCAGTGTGCCCGAGATGGATCGCAGACATCACAAGGCAGCAGAGATGGGCAATAGACAAGGATATGGCCACAAAAAAAAAGAAAAGTGTTGAATGTGTTCTCACTGCTGAGAGTAGTGAAAAAAGCAGGGTGATATATAATGCAATTTCAGGTGTTAAAATAGAGTAAAAAATAGGCGGTCGGTAGACGAGAACACAGGCAGGACACCTGATATATTCCACATCTCTGTCTCCATCACACACACTGATGCACGCACACACACACACACAGCAGTATCATATTGTTTTGGTGTGATTGTGATTTGTGTGGGTGCTGAAATAGCCCTCCTGGATAAGAGCATATCTGTCCCTCTCAATGGCCACTACGCTGGCAGCAGAGAGAGGCCCTAACCTAATAATGATACAGTGAAGCTGGGACGCACACACAGGCACACTCAAATGGATTGAAACTCTCCCTCTTTTACCATTTCTATATACACAGACACACAAACACAGACAGTCTAATTAAGTTTTATCTATTTATAGTATTGAGCTGATTATGCTGGTTGAAATCGTGTTTGTTTGCCAGGGCTGCAGATGAAAGCTGAGAGCCTGTTACTCTCTGATGTTATCACCCACACATCACACTCTAGTATTATTCTATTAGGACTGAGTGTGTCTCTTTGTGTGTGTGTGTGTGTGTGTGTGTGTGTGTGTGTGTGTGTGAGATCTGTGAGTGGGAGACAGAGAAGGGGGATATGTATATAAAAGAGCAAGGGCAAGAGTGTGAGTGCACACGAGAGTGGGTGTGTTGGAGAGAAATAGATGAAAGTATGAATAGACTTGTGAATAGGATTGATGGATGGAAAAACTATAGAATTATTTATCAATAAATTATTCAAATGACAGGAGAAAAAAATACGCATTTGCCTGTTTTTTTTCCAGGAAATGTTTTCTAAGGAAGCTATTTTTGCACCGGCCGACCTTCTGACCCAGTGTAAAACAAACTGTATATCACTGGTATAAAACCTGGCAAAATGACGGCTGTGCTTTTACAAGAATCCCATGAGGAGACTGGTGAAAAAAAGTCTGAGAGACATCACCGTAAAAGATCTTTCTTACCCGTAATCTGACAGCCGTAAAGCTCGAAACGCAGCGCAATGCCGTTCTTCCACGTCTGAGGTCGGATTCGTACAGAGCGGGCCAGGACCGGCTGTGGGATTCGATTGAGGACCACCTCCGTGGCATCAACATTGGCATGGAAAACCTGTAGACCACATGAACAGAGATATATTAATAATAGTTCACTACATTGTCATCCCTTATAGGAAGGACAGGAGGAGAGTGAGCTACAGCACAGGAGCTACGTGTGGTTTATAACAGTTTTGCTTATGTACATGTACAACTGAGGGGATGTCATAGAAACAGGCAGCATTTAGCCATGTCAGTGCCCATTATCTGTCCACCACTTTGGTCCAGCCTGAAATATTTAAACTACTGGATGGATTACCATGAGACAATGTGTCCAAATATCTTTGGTGATGCAACCAAGACATTTGTGGTTTTCAGTAAAATGTCTTTACAGTGACTGAATGGATCGCCCCACAAGTCAGTGCACACATTCATTTGTATGGGTGTGTAACATTATTCATGCTAAAACAAATATAACCAAGCTGGTGAACACAGTGAGCGACGTACTTCCCAAACATCACTGTGTTAGCATTGTCTGTAAGCCTAGCATTTGATGTAGTTTATTTAACTCAGAGTACTACTGTTCCTACAGTAAGTACAGACTCACAGAGCCATTAGCATGACAGATTACTCACGCTCAGATGGCAGCAGCTATTTCAAGACCTGGACAACTAACCCCAAATTTCATATGTGAGTATATGAAGGTGGAAATCAGAAATGCATGTAAACATAAGGAATAAGGGCAACAGGGCTCTACCCACAGTTATTACTTTGGACATGTGACAACACAGTAATGGTTCTCCTCTATGTGATTAAATGCAAAGAGTAAATACATTAAATGAACATACTGTCTGTTCACAAAGGAAGGAAAGAGCAAAGCTTTACTTACACTCACACACACACACACACACACACACACACACACACACACACACACACACACACACACACTGCCTTTCCTTGCTTACACAGTGCCCTCTGAGCTCCAACCCTCCCCACATAACAATGCACACAAAATGATTTCCTTTGGAAACACACACAAATACAGATAAAAGGAAATTGAATGCAAGTGTGCATGGCCAGAAGCACTCTTTTTGTCTCTTGACATCAAGACTTTATATCTCTGTCTATCTGACAGAGTGTCATGTCTCCCTCTCTCTCTCTTGCTCTCTAACAGTCGTCTCAGTCGGCCTCTCCACAGGAAAACACAGCTGGGCTCCTGCTCTTCTTCCTATCATCTCACTTTCTTTACTCCTCTCTGTCTTTCTCTTCAACGTCTCTATCTTGCTCTCACTGTCATGATGATATACTGCTAGAAATTTAAGGGATAGAAAATCCATCCTGTTGTTTCATTACAAACCCACAGAGTGCTGTTTTTCCTCGGTGTCTCTATCAGTCTTGCTATGATGTTACATTGGTCCTGAAAACACAACATACTGTGTTTATTACAGAGAGCACTAAGCCTTATTCAACAGAGCCAAAGGCCTTGCAATTACTTGCTTGGGTACGCATTTATAGATGTTTTGCTTTGTTCTAGGTGTGTGTGAGTGTGTGTACATCTGTGTGTGTAAATGCTGGTCTCAATCCATTAAACCAAGTCCCCATCAGGGGTGACAAAATATGGATGAAGGGAGTTTCTGACTTGCAGGAACAGAAGCACGCTGCTGGGCCCGCTGGGAATTGAACCCATGACCCAACGGGTGAACAACACAAAGTCAGCCCCAGTGAACTCATGCCCTTACAAAGGCCTTCATACTAGAAACTGTGACCAGTTAAATGATGGAAAAATGCCTAAAGGCCCCAAAAGACTTAATGGGATTGTGGTAGCACACTGTAATTACAAGTGTGTATGTGTGTGTGTGTGTGTGTGTGTGTGTGTCGCGGCGTGTAAAAGTGTAATTATGAAGTCTCACTCTTAGGAGCTGGGGGCTGGCGGGTGCTTTCTGATTTCCCCTGGTGCACACTGAAACATTTCTTCAGCACATGTACACACACACATTTGTGTACACACACACACACACTTTTCTTTGTGTAGATAAGAGTGTACATACTCTGAGTGTTTTTGTGCACATGAATGTTAGTGTGAATGTGTAACCTTGTTGCTGTCCTTTACTAGCTCTTACCATCTGTGTGAAGTGTTTGTGTGTGAGTGTGTGTGGCAGGTTTCCTGAGAGCTGTATACATCCTGTCCTTTGACAGGAATCTGGTCGCCCCCGTTTTTTTTCAATTATCAGCTTTGTTGAGGGTCACTACACAGGGTTAGGTCTCAATCAACCGACTGATGAACCGTTACCGTTCCACTGTTATAACTGTTGTTTTACAAACCCTTAAGCAAACTGGTATCTCTCCAGTAGCAGGCTGTAAATGTGATAAGCAAAAACCAGCAATGATCCCTGACAGAGCTTCACACCACTCACACTGATCATCTACATCAGGGCAGTTGTGAAGTATTCAAAAGTATTCAAGTAAGTAAATGCAAGTGTATTTTAGCCTGCTGCCTTCACCCTCACTGTAGCGATTACTTACATGTAACTTATCATTTGTTAAAACATGATTAACAGCCACACAGTAAAATATAAACCTGCAGGAACTCTGGTTTTAATTTGTAAAATATTGTCTTCTGTTGCACATCATCAGCAGGCAGACACACAAAACTTAATCTGTGAGTTTAAAGAGACACTAATAAATACAATATAACATCACAAGTAATAATAAACTTACTAACAAATATATTAGTATTCCTGTAACTGCTCCCGGCTCTGTAGTGAGGATCCACAGAGAGGTGGTGTAAGGGGATATGTAGCATCCCTCAGGTCTTAAACTCCTAAATTCACCGTTAACAGTCTCTGTCTAAAAGGCTTCAATAACAATCAGCTAATGGACTACACCTGCAACCCAGCTCAGGTTATTCAGTGTATGAGTGTGTGTGTGTTTGTGAGTCTGTCTGCATTTGTTAATGGTCCGATGTTTCCACCTATGTTCGAAGACAAGGGAAGCTGACACCCAGAAAGGTGTAGGGTTTAACAGATGCTCGCCTGTGCTGCCTATTTCCCCCTCTCTCTCACACACACCCTACAAAAAGAGGCAGATTTACTTAAGAAAATACTAGAAGAAAATTCCCAAGCAAGGGAAATCTTCCTGGTTCAAATGGTGCTTTTATCTCTCGCTGAAGTTCAGAGGTGACGGACATGAAGTGAATACCATTTCCTCCTTCATTTACACTCACCTGCTCTGCTGAATAACAACAGGGTGCAGGGTGACGGACTCTGATTTGCAGGCAAAAGGCAACAAATCGGATCTAGTGTGTAACTACAGGAAAAGAGAGTGACAAATGAATATGTTCACCTCATGGGAGAGTAAAGAACAGGTGTGTGTGTGTGTGTGTGTGTGTGTGTGTCGTAAGCCTGCAGGGCCACAGTCAGTCAGCCAGACCAGCGCAGACTTGCTGAATTATTAAAATGTCCATGCTGAGTGTATTTTGTGTGTATGTGTGTGTGGCA
>OOFC01017290.1:36393-51161 GCA_900323345.1 Pseudochromis fuscus
GTGCTCTTCCGATCTACACACACACACACACACACACACACACAGAGTTATAAGACACCATGGGGTGCAAGATGCAAGAAGGAGAGGCATGTTGGCATTTATGACAGCTGTTTGTCAAGACAGAAGCATACACACACACACACACACACACACACACACACACACACACACACACACACACGTAGGGGTCTTGCTCTCTGCTAGGTGTTAACGCAGGGGAACAGCTGAGAGCCTCTGTGGAAAACAACGACCCAACCACAACACCAGCAACCACAAAGATGCAGAGAGACGATATAAGAGAGTTTGAAGCTGCATTTACAGCCAACTGTGAGGCCAACTTAATGCAAACACCCTCACAAACAATAACAAATCGTTTGTCTTTTCACGTGTTCAGGGGGTTACATCGGAAATCTGAATGTCACATAAAAAACATTTACGAAAAGTATTATAAAAAACAGATTTGTGATGGTCTGATTTGTTTCATGTCAGCTGGAGGACTGAGCTGTCAGCTGGAAGAGGTAAGACGGGAAGGAAGTGTGAGACTGATGGGACCTTGGCCTCGTGCTGCCTCTTGGCCACAGTCCCTTCCTGTGTTTTTCTGGGCCAGTGTCTAGATGCAGTGAAGGTTTGAACTACTGCTCGTCCACATCTGTCTGTGATGATCTCTGATCCTGCTAATGTGGACGAGATGTTGTCTGTACTTAAACGATCGTAAGAGTTTCTGTGTTACATCAAGGCAGTCGAGTTAAATCTCTGCAGCCATTTACATACTTGTAAGTAAAGAGTGAATGCTTTATTACACTAGCAAGTTAGCTTACTTATGTATTCCTGATCTCACAGAAGAAACGTTTTATTTTGAAAATTGCTCAGTATGCTCAGTATATGTGCATGCAGCTTTGTTGTACCTCTTTATTATGTAATTCTGAACCCTCTGTGCTTTCTTCTCTGTCAGGATGCCATCACTTGCTTTTTGCACCACCATTTTTGAAAGTTATTAATCACGTCTCCTCTTAATCTTCCTGGATTCCCTTTTATTTATTACACAGCTTTAGTGTATTTGGAGAGCAGCTGCTGTAGATGGGTGGCCTGTGATCGATTGTTGCAGGCTGGTCTGGACCAAAACGCCAGGGACAATTTTTATTATTTATTTTTTTTGTCCCAGCCCTGGTGACAAGCAACAACATAATTTGCTGTTTACAGAAGGTGAAGCGTCTCCCTGACTTGTCCTCTCTGTGTAAGGGGGCGGGGTGCGCCTCACCTTCCCTTTCCCCTCTCACCCAGACAAGCCTCATAACTCAAACTTAGCTCATGGATGGCACAAAGTTGGCACTGTAAAAGAACAGAGGAAACAATGCCTTACCCAGGCATCTCGCTGCTAAACCTTGATATCACTACACCTCCCACTCGCTCTCTCGCACTTACTCACTCTCCCACATACACACACACTGACACAAATATATCTGTGGTGGAGTTATTATGTGTGACATGTCAACACAAGGAAAATATGGTGTTAAAACAGGAATGCAATCTGTTTTTAGTTCAGGCAGAGTAAACTTATTTTGTAAAGAATCATTAATTATGTATTCAAGGATTGGGGTCTTGTGCCAAATACTGAGAAATGCCAATAAAGGAAGCTTCTGGGAGTAGATCCTTCCTGAATCCGTCTCATGTAGTATCTCTAAGTTTCTAGAGTAACAAAATTACCTGTATGTACTCCCTGTTGCTGTCTTCATTGGGCGTCCATCCGTTGTCGTTGTAATTGAGTCGGGCCTGACGTGGCAGCCAGTGCTCATCGTAGAAACTTGACGAGGCTGTGATCTGGTCATCTGTGATCTTCCCTGACTCCATACCGAACGCATTACTGCAATGGAAAGCTAGAAGAGGATAGAGGAAATGTTAGCAAACATTCACATATCAATTAAAAATGAAACACGCTGCTAATTTAAACTTACTCTCGCTGACTTCCTTGTGCGTCATGTTGTATCGAGCTGAGAAGCCATCTTTAGCCACAGCCATGTCGGTGTGGAAGGACAGGGAGAGAATCCCAGTAGATGATTGGATCTCGGGAGGCACCCTGGTGCCGCAGTATCGACCAATCAGAGGGCCCACTGTTAATCAAACAGGAATTATTAGATAACCTGGCAGTGTGTTCATATTCTGACAGAAACTTATACACGTCATCATTTAGTTGCTTAACTTTTTGACTCATATTCAGTGTTGGTTACAAAAGATGTCACTTTAGCAGGTGCTTAACCCTCTGTTCCCTTTACCCTGTGTTTATATCTGCACTTTGCCTCTTGCATTGTTTCCCCTCTCTCATTCAATCCTCTGCTGACATCTGCTCATCACTCCACCTCCTCATGTCACCACCTCTCTTCCCTTTATCTATCATCTCTATCTCTGCACTGGACATGGTTTTACACTGTGTGCTATATATAAATATACATGTGTGTGTGTAAATCCAAGCACCTAAGTGATTCCTCTACTGTCTTCTTCTCTAATACCACAACTTGTATATGTCAACACAAACAGATGAGTGTGATTTAAAGCCCTGGGGTGTGTGTGTGTGAAGGAGTGAGAGCACTGATAGTGGATTCATCCTGCTACTCCCTGCTCCTGTCTTACACACACACACACACACACACATGAGGAGGCCTGTGGAGGAGGAAGAGGAGGAAGAGTAGGAGGAGAGAAAATAGCCAGCAATCGATCAGTGCTATTGATTTTTTTCTTCCCTTTTGGAATGGGTGGATATTTGAAATAGGGCTCTTGAGCAAATAATAGTAATAACTCTTTTACTGATGGTGAAGAGGAAAAGGAAAAGAGAGAAGAGAAGAGAAGAGAAGAGAAGAGAAGAGAAGAGAAGAGAAAGGAAGAGAGTGACCTCCCTTTTGAATAGTTTTGAAGCATATTGATTAGTTTATTGTTAATCGGAGGATGTAAAAATTCAACTACAGATGCTCATATACATTGGATCAACTACAAAAACAGCTTCTCTCAAGGTTTCTCTCTCGTTGTATTTGATTTCTTGTCTAAACAAGCATAAACTAAATTCTCTGGCTGTTTATCATCTGATGCTCTTTTTCCCTTTTCATTTGAATAAATTGATTTTTGGGCCAGCTCGCCGACTTTAAACATCTCCTCCCATCTTCCTACTCCTTTAACCTCATCCTCTAAGTGAATTCAGTCTTTCTCTCTTTCTGCTCGACGTTTTTCCTTTTCTCTCTTCTCCTGCAACAGGGTGAAACCAAAAAGTCCTTCACCTCTGACTCTCACCCTGTAAATTTCCTTCCCTTTCAACCCCCTCCCAACTTCACCACACTGTCTTTGCTTCCCTTTCATCTCGCCGTCCTTCTTGTAGCCTCCCTCCATCACTCAGAGCAGAAGTCTTTCATTCTCCTTTTTATTCCTGCAGAGATGTTGCGCCTTTTCTCTTTTATCCTTTTAAGGAGCTTCCCTGGTTCTGTGTACCATCTCTGTTTCCCCTCAGGCTGCATTTATATTTACAGTAAAGATCATAGCAAGGGAAGGACCAGTGATGTGTTGGCTCTCTTTTCTGCTAATTTAATTCAGTCTTTGTTGGATGATGATTTCAAGTGCCTTACATGATTTGGGAATCCAGCCATGGATCATGTTTTCAGTCAAATTTTTTTAGAAAAAAAACAAGGGATGATATTCTTTATTGTACTGAAAGTATAACAACAAATGACAAAAAAAATCATGAAAAGTTAAAATAAAAAGGGTGCAGTGGGTTTATTTTACGAGACAGTTTTTCTTTCTTCCAGTCCTGAAAGCTGAATCCTATTGAAGTCCTATTTCTCTTTTCTTCCAGTCCTCTTCTTAAGAGCCGGACCAGAGGTCTCCTGGCCTTCATTTAGTCATACCAACATATCCTTCCTTTGTTCCCGTCTTCCTAGCAGTGGAGGACATTTTGCTGCCCTTCCACTGCTCTGCTATTTCTCTCTCCCTCTCCCATCGTTTGAAACCACATCCAAGATCTTTGTGCCTTGGATTTCTTCTTCTAAACTCTTCCAGTTCTTCGAGCACCTAGACCAGAAATATCCAAGCCCTTTCCCATTCCTCCTCTCACCTCCCCTCTTTTCTCCCTCTGCTCAGCAACTCCTATTTTATTTTCCCCTTGAAAAGTTATGTACTGTAGGTGCCAGCATCCTGCCTGTAAGCTTAGCTTTCATCTACCAACGCATAGCTACTAAAATAGTTGCTACTCCACCTCAGTCAATAATGATGTAGGCAGGGCAGAATACACACACTCCTCACTTCTCTCTCTGTATTGACTCGTGACATGGCTGAACTGTTGTTCAACAGCTCCATCTGGATCACCACCAACACTGCCAACACGTTGACCTTAACTGTCATCAATCATCTGGACATCACACCATCCACAGCCAGAAACTTCCAGAGAGTTCGTACCTCCGGGGAGCCCGTCCCACACTTCCAGCCAGTCGTACTTGCAGTCGCCCTCTCCACCCGGCAGGGGATCGTTCTCCAGGTCAAAGGTGAGGAAGGTGAGGGTAACGTCCATGCTGGAGGGGACGATGATGATGAAGGAGCACTCGAGGTTGTGGGGGTATTTGTCAGGGAAGCCGGGAGACTCAATGAGACCCGTGGGACTGGTGAAGTTACGGGAGCAATCTGAACCTGGGATGATGCAGAGACAAAACTTATTAACAACAAAAGTCATTATATTTTAAAGGGTGCATTTTTGTTTCTTTTATTGATAAAACTGTGACTCCACAATGTGTGATTGGTGGGGACGTCTTCAGTTTGTCAAGTTAGGGGCGACTTAATGTTAATTTGTGTGTTTAAATAACAGTAGTTCTACAAAATAACCCCAAAGTAACAGCAGTTTAAAAAGACAGTTGTGAGAAAAATGAATAGTTGCAGCTGATTTCTGATATTTTAGCTTCAAAAGAAACACAAAGTGGTGACCCTTCTGCAGACCAAGATATAGAAGAGCAGGAAAAAGTTAAAGCAAGGACATAAACAAGTGAATGCCAGGAAACTCAAGTTTGAGTGTCCATAACTGCTGCTTATGTGTCTGAAGTGCACTTAGACCTGACTGTGCTCTTGAAAAAAATGAAGGGAGAACTACACTCTAATCTTTAAAAAAAATTAGCAGCCATGAGTGAGCGAGAGATGGAAACTGAAAAATAGGACTGAGAGAGTCTGCTGACATTATCATGGATGGGTGGTCTAACAGTTATTAGTAGATTAAGATATCATCACACACGCACATGCACACGCACACACACACGCTGTGACACGACTGTAATACCCTCTCTATTAATACTCTTTCTCTCTGTCTCACACACACACACACACACAGTATGGAGTGAATGTGGTTGTACCAACTGGATCATTATTCCAGCCCACCCAGCCATGTATGACCAAACACACACACACACACACACACACACTGTCTAAGCCTCTTATGGTAACCCATTTCCCTCCAGTCTGTTTGGGTGTCTGCTATTGTGCTTGCACGCTTGCATGAGTAAATGAAGTAAGTAAGAAGACATTAAGACAGAGTGTGTATTGTACATCAGACATGTTTCAGCCACATCTTTTTAGTTGTCTTCCTCACGTGTCAGAGCACACACAGCAAATTTAACCAATGCACCTAAAGTGTGTTAGAGTCAGTTTTACTGTTACGCACATGACTACATTGTGTGAGGATTGTGTGCCGTGTACAACAGTGGAGGAACAGATCCGGTGTAGACGCTAATATGCAGGACTGAAGCTGCTGCTCCTTGTGCTACACAGCGGGTGTGGACATGGTGTAAGTCACAAAGAATAAAGCTTCAAACTCAAAGAATGGATTTGAAATGATTACGTTGACTGGAGATCTCCATGGAAACTGGGCTGTTACACCAAATGAGTATGGACAGCTTGCTGACTGACAGATGCTGTAAGAGGCAAGCATATGTTTGAGTGAGACCCTGTGCCATTTCCTTATTTATACTTTGTCTGCTGTTCATAATCAACTCACTTCTATAGGTGAAACTGGGAGTATGGATGTTGTTGTTTTCACCCTGCATTATTTAGTTATTTATTTTCATTTTAAATCAGTTTGCAGCTTTACTCTGCGATTCAATCTTTTTTTAATTTGACGTCAAGTCAGGGAGTAGAGCGTTGACACACACTAATTTGTTTTGGATGTTTATGTGATCATCTATTCTACCACCACATCTATTTTTAGTGTGATTAAGATTGTCAGTGTTGACATATCCCTGTTTTTTTCTGTCCCACTTTCCAGTCACATTTTCTTGTTATTGTGACCCTCTCCCTCGCGCAAGGACCTCAGACGCAGAAAAAACACACGCTCGCACACAGACACACACACTGTCTCTCACGGTGTTCCCCATTGCGTCTGGCCCCCCCGCAGAGTCCGTCGCAGAAAAGCACGGGTCTGCGTGACTCTGTGTGTGTGTGTGTGTGTGTGTGTGTGTGTGTGTGTGTGTGCAGAGTGAACGCCTGACCAGTTTTGTTGCCGGCAGCACTTTTATTCGCCTCTCATTACTTCATGTTCATGGACATTACAAAAACACTTACGCCCTCCTTTCTCCTGTCTTTCTCTGGCTTATTTTTCCTCCACATTTTTTCTTAGTGTAACAACTACCTCCACCTTGTCTGATTCCCTCGTCTATTCTCCTTACATCCCATCTGTTGGAACTGGATGAGTGTGAAAGAAACACATGTTTCACTTGTAAGGTTTGGGGAATTGTAGCGTGTGTGTGTGTCAGTGTGTGTGAGCGTGCATGTGTTGCTGGGTAGATCTGACGCTCATGGCTCGTTGATCACCGGGAGACAGGACAAGGTTTGTCAGTGTGCGTCTTTCCACACGTGCTAGTGTGTAAACACTTCCACATATCTAAACTGCGAGCGCACAACACAGTTCCTATGAAAATCTATGTGTGTGTGTGTGTGTGTCTGGAGAGCTGACGTCTCACATCTACCTTCAATCAAAAACCATCTTTCTTGCCAATAAGCTGTTAGTTGGATCAAACTCACATTTACAACCCGCCCTCCACCAATCACTAACACACACATTAGTACACATGCAGGGAAGAATTACTGTAGCATCTGCACTAAGAGACACACTGCAAACGACCACACGCAGTTTAGCAGCTCCAGCAGAAAACCACAGCTTCACTTTTCCATATGTATGTTTGGATTCTGCCTCGGTGTCATTAAAGTTGGACGCGTGTGGTGGTGAAACTTAGTCTGACATTACATTTCAGCCGCTGTCACTGAATCACACCAGGGATTTCTCTGATTAAACTCCCTCTTAAACTAAATCACCCCTTGAGTGATCCCACTCCAGTTCACTACGAGTATCAAACCCAGCATGTAATTGAGGGAAATGTTTTGAAATTCCTCTTGATAGTGTGTAGATAAAACTGAAGCATCTTGGAACATTCTCAGTTTAATGTTACTCAAAACCATTACTGCTTTATTCAAATATGTACAAACAAATCACTGGGATCTTTTCTGACATCTGCAAAAAAGAAAACTGCAGAAAAAACATCTGCAAAATTGAGTAATCTCAGGCCTCATGTCAGTAAAATATTATTCAATACCATAAACCGCAATGTAAGCAAAGCCCTTATTTGAGTTACATAATATGCTGTATGGTAAATAAAGGAAACATTTTACAAAATATTTAAACTTCAGCTGGTTTTGCCTTTTGAAGGAAATCATAAAAGTATGATTTGCTACATTATCTCTACCACCGAGCACCTTCTGCCTGTTACTAGGTCAGATCTGGATCCACTTTCCTCAATGAAAGACAGAAGTGGGAGGAGCAAGCGATGTGATTGGTTGGACTGTCTAGTAAACTGACTTGATGGGTTGTCGGACAGAGGCACAGAGGAAGTGCCTAAAGGCGCTGGGCAGAATGTAAACAAAAGCAGTTATTGGAAGGATTGTCACGATAGCTTCCACATTACACAGCCTGCAGTGTGTGTGTGTGTGTGGGGGGGGGTTTGCAAGTGTTAGTGTACTTATATTACTCACAGAATTCTGCTCACTCAGTTGCACTGTGGGGAGTCATTTCTAATTTAGGTCAAAAACTGGTGCCCACAAGGTAAAAATTTCAAATGTATGTTTATTATTCAGTTTCTGGCTTTTGGCTGAGGTTAAGGTTAAAGGTTTAGGTTAAGGGATAAGTCTATGGCTAATGAATGCAAACCCCTCTTAAGTGACTTAAGTGAGTATTATGTGCGTGTGTGTGTGTGCGTGTGTGAATTCATGTTTCCGTGCAGACATACAAGCTGTCCTGCATTTGTGAGTAACCATCCAGACAGCATCAGTGAATTCATATGTGTGTGTGCGTGTGTGTGTGTGTCTGGCGAGTTCTGGGTCACAATAACAGCTGGGGGCACCCTGCCTAGACAGTGCAATTTGATTGGACGCCGCATTGTGGAGGCTGTGCTCGCATTGGCTGGAATTTTACTACAATATCCATAGTAACAGAGTTGTAAACAATAACAAGTGTGGCATGGCTGTTTGTTTTTGCATGGAGGTGATTTTTGGGTTTGTTCATGCCCTTAAATTTTGGATGCAAAGTCTGCTCTTTGCATGCATGCATGAGCCTCTGTTCATGTGTATGCATGTATCAGTGTGTTACATGATTCTATATTTACAAGCTCCTCTCCAACATGTTTCTTAAAGCATGCAAACCATTTTACTGTTAAAAAAAAACAAATGAGCATTACAGTTCACCAAAAATATTTATGCAAATAAAAAAATGATTTGTGCAGTTTTACATGTTTTAAATATCAAAACAAAAAGCTGATAAATATATTTTTTTAATTTGCTAGAATAAAAATGAAAAACTTGAGCTTGTTATAATTCTTCAGAAAAGTTTTATAAGTATAATAATTACAAAAAAAGAAAACAATAGCACAACACATACAGCTGTCCTTTAAACCTCATCACTACAATCTTCTGTCTGTTTTATCCCAGTTTCCTGTGTCTGGTTGTAAGAATATATTTTGTAAGTAAGAGGAGGAGAGTCATTCTCTCAGGTTGAACAGTGCAGAATGTGCAGGAGTACCACAGGCGGATACATATGGTTCACCATGAGGGTATGCAGTATGCATAACACACACTCACATACACTGTAGCGCACACAAAATCCAGTCGCCCACGCAACCAGACGTTCAGTTGCACCTTCCAGGATAACAAGATCTTGTTAGCAGTATTACAACAGCTTGAACGTTCCAAATGGCTCCGTCATTACTGCCAGAGACGGCTGGACGCAAATGAGCACAGACACACACACACACACACACACACATGCACCATACTATAGAAAGAAACAAACTAATACACATCTTGTAGAGGTAATCTTCCCAGTCATTAGTTGATGGTAAACTGATGGTAACCAGGGTATTTTCTTTATGTACCTTTTTTTCGTCACTGGGGCCTTTTCTCTAACCCCACAGGCAGGAGGTAACCAGCCTCTATTTGAGGCAGTCTTGTTGTAGATTTTCTGATATTCTGATTTTCTATTTCTGATTTCTGCTGTTTGATCAGTTTAATCGGTCATATTTTAGAACAAAGGTTTATTTTGAGGCTTCTAACAGGATTGAGTGTCACTGCAGTATCCGGTTACACAGTTCGATCAGCCTTACTGTTTTATTTTCCTGCATTTAGCAAGTGGCCGTTATTTGCTCATGTTGACCACACCCAGGTATAAACAGAGACTCTGCTTTTTTTTTTTTTTTTGAGGAAGTCTTGTTGTATGTATGAATAAAATGTAATTATTAATAAAAAGTACTTACACCCAAAGTAGTATTTGCTTTCAGTGATACTTGGCCCCAGCTGAAGAAACACACAAACCTCTTTGGATAGAGAAACTTGTAAACCACCTGAACCCAAACCAGTTCAAACTCACAAATGTGAGAAACAAAAAAATGTTCTTCTTAGTTTTACATGATATGCAATATTATCTCATACACAACAGGACTAAAATTAAAATTTGGAGTGATGTAGCTTATGCTTAAAACAAAACAAAACAAGTTTTAAAAATGCTGTGGCAGCAAAAAAAGTATAAAGTAAAAGTGAACTTAACGTCTTCCTGTGAGCCTCACACTGTTATGTTTCACGCCTGGTAGATTCACAATATTATAAGTTGAAAATAAATGTATTGACTCACAAATCTTTCTCTCCTGCTGCTTCTCTTTCTCTGTCTCTCCCTGAGGTGCTTCGGTGTGAACACTGACACCCTTGTTGTTTTAAAGTCCATCAGGTGGACTATGTCATGCGCAAAAAGACACGCACACACGGAAGAAATCCCAAAAGGCCGGTGCCAGCAAGTGAGAAACACCGACACGTGTTGTGTTAGTAACCTCAGCCCTCTGTGTGTGTACGTGTGTGTGTGTGCGTGAGTGTCTCAGGGGAACAGGGCTCAGGACTCAATTAAGCAGGCATGTGTGGAATGCTTTCAGGGGGAACGGGACAAGATGGCTGTGGGGCCGACACTATGCGCCTCTCTGTCTCACTTGCCCTTGATCTCAATTGGTCTCGCTTTGGCTGACCCATGGCGGCGTGAAGGGGAGCCATGTCAGGCACACACACTTATACACACACACAAAGTGCCATGAAGGGAAGAGATGTCTCGCCTGGACAGACTAAAGGGCTCTCAAGGGTCCTCTGCTGTGTCTCTCGTCGCTCTCTCCCTGTCTCCATTGACACCAGGGAGATAAACGAGGCTTGGTCGCCTAATGAAGCATGTTGAGTCCTCCACTAGCTTGTAATACAGTTACTAATAGCCTATTCATAGCGCACTCCTTATAAAATCCTGTTCACTTACTGTTAAGTCCATTCATGTGTGAGTGTCATTTACAGTGACACTGGATTCAGACTATAGACTTTAGATGTTGTTTTTTTTTTAAACAATATTCCCCTCAAAATATAAATCTAAATCAGCATCTTTTCCTACTTATCTCAAACTTGGATGACCAATAAAAACATTTTATATCATATACATGCATTATTGTTATTTTCTTAAACTAGCTGTACTTAAAAACAGCATGAGCAGCATCATTTACCTGTTTTGAAGATTTCATAGCGCAGCGAGAACCCCGCCCCCTGGTGAGCGTAGTCTGACACAAACTTGATGTGAAGCGAGGGGCCCGACGATATGATTGGTGCAGGGGCGATGTTGCTGCAATGCTTTCCTAGTAGGTCAGCTGACTCAGAGTTCCCGTCGTGGATCTCTACGTAGTCATACCTGCAAAAAGACAAACATACATATGTTCTTATAACATCTTTTGTTGGATACATCAAGATTAAGTCGACCATTTGAATGCATGTGGACAATAAAATCACTTTTCACTAAGCAGCAACAACATCCTCTGTCTAGTCTTATATACTTAAAAAAACACATTAAATTCACATAAGGATGAAAAGTTTAGTTGAGAAAACTTTATTTGGTAAATGGAGTACATTTCATATAGCGCTTTCATGACCTTAGCTAGGTCCCAAAGCGCTTTACAAGGCAACTCATTCACCCATTCACACACACACACTCACACACCAATGGCTGCCGAGCTGCCATGCAAGGCGCTAGCCACCATTTGGAGCAACTTAGGGTTCAGTGTCTTGCCCAAGGACACTATGACATGTGGACAGGAGGAGCTGGGGATCAAACCCACAATCTTACAATTCATAGGCGACCTGCTGTACCACCTGAGCCACAGCCGCCCTGTGACACTTTTTAATTCTTCAAAAGCTGCTTTGCCTCTCATGTTATTATTACTTTTTAAATGCATCACATTCAAGTTGGGTATGAAGAGAAATCAATGAGCGGATTATTTGTCATTATAGTTCAAGAAAATACAGCAGATGATGCAGGCAGTTCATATGTAGTGCAAGAATGTCAGAAAAAAACTGACATTAAAGTAGCAGAAGAAACCTTTTTGTAATCCTCTAACTTCACTGTAACCAAGTGAAATACTCCAATTGCTATGAGCTCTGTGGTGCACAGGAAATCATTTTACAGTGTCTCACGACTTTTTAATATAAGCAAATGAAAGTGTGAATGTAAGAAGACACGCTCCCATGCTCCTGGTCTGCATCAGGAAACACTGGTGTCACGTGTGTTGCAGTTTAAATACCAAGAAAACAGATTCCCACACTAACACATTTACAACAGAACTTGAAATAAACTGTAGCAAAAAAGAAAAGGCTTAAAGTAAATGGCAGGTAATTGTTTTATATCTGTTTTTTCTTGTGTAAGAAACGCATGTAAATCTACCTCACATGACCTCTGCAATATGTTAGGGTCAGTGTCAGGAGTGTACAAAGTGTTCACACTGTTTGAACTGTGAATGAACCCTACATCCTTTGATGCTCCAAAGGAATTAATGTGGAACAAATGACTCGAGTTTACATCTTACCCAGGTCTAATTCAATAATGTTTGTAACTCAGCTTGCAGCACACTTTCAATCCAAAGAGCAATTCACATTTTCCACGTTTTCGAATGGATTTAGGTCGCTTCCTGGTTTCCCTCTTGACTTGGAAAAGTATTTTGCTACACATCAGCAGAAAGGATGCTGGGAATTGTGTTCCTCTATAAAAGGACGGTACAGACTCTGGATCTATTTTTATTCCCGTTTCTTTCATGTTTTTGGCCACAAATGTTTAGGCCTCACTCCAGACCCTCAGCAGGAGTGTTGCCTCTGTGTCTGAATACCAAAGACACACCTGCTTGGCTCTAAAATAGCTTCCTGGAAAGAAAATCCTGGAGCAAACTCGTCATGGACCAAGACATAAAGTTTGATTCTGATTTAAACAAGTTTGCTTTCAATTAGGGATTTTCTTACAGCGAAGGAAAACTTTGGTTTAACTCCATTAGTTCATCGTCTAAATCACGTCTGACCACATTAAAAGTGAGTCACATTAATTCACCCAACACTGCGCTTTCTACATTTCTCTAAAGCTATCGACTGAGCGTACTTAAACCCCAAGAGCACCCAGACGATGACATTTATGACTTAATAATTTACTTTTTTAAAAAATACCACCAGCCATCGACTCAACAGATGAAGGTATCATGTACCACTGGATAATAAAAGTAAAGCACATGGGGATTTGTTGCTACGTTACAGACACATTAAAGATAAATGCATATAAAAGGGGTGATAATCTTTTCACTATTTGTTAACATGCAGTTATGCTTACGATCCTCCCTGAACACAGGAGCCAAAACACACCCACATCCACTGGTTTTGTCACTTGGGAGGACTGGGGGAGTCAATTATTTCCATGGAGAATTATTCAACCACAACTAATTATCTTATAAATAAGCTCCAAGTTCTAACCCTGCTTAACCCCGCTCTAGTTAGTAGTTTGACTTGTTCGGGACGAGCTATTTGTTCTCAGATTGGTTCTGTTAATGTGAGCAGAATAGTGAACACTGACCTGACATGACAGGATTACAAAATCTGAATAAATAACTGGTGGATATTGTATTGTGGTTATCTCAAACGGCACAGAGTTAATGTGCATTTGTGTTACACCTCTACCTCTGTAACAATAAAACTACAGGAGACAGTAGAAGTGGATTCAGGACCAGAGATAGCTTTATAAAACGCTGCCAAGTGCACAGGAGAGGTGTGTATAGACATACAAAATAGTCAGTGAATCTGTGTTTTTGTGTGTGTGTGGGTGTGTGTGTGTGTGTAGTCTGACAGGTGAGCAACCTCCCAACATAATGAGGGTCACACACCTCCTACTCACCCATCATGTTTTGTGTGGAACTAACACCACAGCTATGACGCAAGCTGTCAGCGCACTGCGAGCATGTGCGTGTGCATCTGTGTGGGTGTGCGTGCACGCGTGTGTGTGTGTGTGTGTACGTGTCATAGTTCCTGTCATATTTTCCCAAGAGAACGCCTCATTGTAGCGACAGTTTCCTCCTCCCTGTTTCTTGGAATGACAACTTTGTTTAACAGCTACTCGTATCCACACAAGATCTCTCTTCTTCTTCTTCTTCTTTATTCTGGCCCACTCCTTCAATAATTATTTTTCAGTATTTCACTTTTCTGTGTTTTTTTTTTCTCCATCATGTCTTTGTCTTCATCCTGTTCTCTCTCTCTGTGTTCCCTTCTGTAATTTTCTCTAATGTGCTGTCAGGCACATAACCAGTGGCCAAGAGCCAGTGTGTGGGTAAGAAAGAGGAGGCAGAGATGGGGAAGCAAGAGTATTTGAATTTTTGACTGTTTTAATTTTTATCTCTTCAACAGCATTGACAGGAAAAAGGAGCAAATGAGCAAGATAGGTAGACAGATGATGTAGCTGCACATAATCGTTCTCCAAAGCCCAGCTGTCCTCATCCACACTGAATACCGTATTTCCCGCAGTATAAGGTGCACCTAAAAAAATTTAATTTTCTCAAAAACCAACAGTGCTCCTTATAATCCAATGCACCTTATATATGGATCAATATTGGTTAATTATGGCTACCGTAGTCAGGGGGCGTATATTGTGATTGCACTAACGTTTGATTTACCGTAGCGGTATCGGACTGTTTCTTTTACGTGATTACAGAATCAGGGAAAAGTTTCCCTCCACGTTTGTGATGCACTAACTACATGATAAAAAGTTGCACTACCTGTTGTACCTTACTGTTGGTAAAAGATAATACTACATCACTGACGTTACCTCGGAGAAAAAATAAAACAGCTGTTCATGTAGCTTTGAACTGTGACAAATGGAGTTGGAAATACAACCCCAG
>OOFC01017291.1:0-10353 GCA_900323345.1 Pseudochromis fuscus
TACGACGCCCCACCCCCAACACCTCCTCCCACCTACGGAGAAGCAGGTACAAGAAAATCTCAATGGTTTCTTTTCCCCACTTCCTGAGTTGACTTATCAGACATAGCACTTCCACACTAAGCAGGCTAAATATAACAGTGCATCTTTTTCTGTCTGTTTTTGGCCTTTTACACGTGAAATGGAAATTTTCTAAAACATCTATGTGTGTGAGTGAAGTTAACAAGTGACCCTTCAATCGATCTCAACACAGCTGTTAATAGTCTGTATCTGTCTTTATTTTGTCAGACAACGGTGCAGCCAAAAACATTTTTAGCAAATTTGTTTTAGCAAAATTATGTTCTCCTGGTTGAAAGGTAGCATTTCTGAGCCATGATCAAATCATTGTTTTACTCTCATTCAGTTGTATGATAACAGAAACAGAACAATTTGTAAATGAAGAAAAACTACATTATTGATTTGTGTACAAGCAGAGACCACGAGGGAACAGGATGTACCTTTAACCTCCAAACACTCACAAGTGAAAATCCGGCAGCTGTGTTTCAAGTGGCATCAATTCATTTTTAATCAAATCTGACATTGTGATTCAAATGGTGTGAACCCGTTGAGGTACCATAATCATAACAACAGTAGTTCCTTGCTTTGTAATCAGAGTCTGTATGCAGAAAAACAGTAATGTCTTGTAGTGCTTCTGAGTTTTTTGTCTTTTTTTTCTGTTCAAACATTTTAGTGTGAGATGTTTCAGAAACAACTGGGAAACACCAGCGTAGCAGCATTTTCACATGTACTATCTCTCTTTTTTTTAATAGTTACAATTCACCCGAATCCTTTTCCTGTCCTGACTCCACCCTCAGTGCCAACTGCTGCAACCTCACCTCCACAAAACAACGGCGTCATAGTCCATCCAGTTTCACAAAGTAAGACTGCATCATTCGGAGTATTACATCATTACTACTATTTACTGTGTGATTTCATCTCTCTCGCTCTGATGTGACCTGATATATCCTCCCCTGTCTTCTGAATGCCAGTTGGGGTAACGCGTCCTGTCAGAACCAGACAAGCTCAGCCAGCAGTCGTCGTGACCCAGCCGCAGCCCGTCCCCATCTCAGTGACATACCTGAGAGACTCTCCCGGTCTGGTACGGTGCCCACACTGTCACCACGTCGTCACCACTAAAGTCACATACGTGCCTGGGAGCACTGCTTGGTGCTTCTGTGTCCTCCTCACACTGATGGGGTGAGAGCAAAACACACACACACACAGGAGGATTTAACGTCTGAATGCAAAACCATCGTCAATAAAGCTTCATTTACGTATCCTGCATTTGTGTTTCAGGTTGGTCTGTGGTTTCTGTTTGATCCCCTTAATGGTGCGTGGGATGCAGGATGCACACCACTCCTGTCCACGGTGTGAAACTCAGCTGCACGTCTACAAAAGATGACATCAAGATCTATTCAGCAGCTGCTTCTTCTTACACCCCACAAGATCACACATTTATGTCACGGTATGGATAAATGAACTGACAAGCTAAGAATGTATGACACTCATGTGATGTAAGTGTGTCACATACTGTATGATGCACACAGCCCTGATTAAATGTAAGGGTGGACACATGAGGAGGAGGAGGAGCACTTTTAAAAAGTTGTGTGGACATTTTTTTCCTGCTGCATCAACCTCGTGGACTCTTTTTAAGCACCTGGAATTCAAACTCCTCACAGCAGCGTTTTACTTTGAAGGACACAGTTTTCACCATGTAACATTTACCTTTTAAACCTGCAGGGGGTGAGTATGCAATTTTAAAAAGTGTCTGATTGTAGCTTTGGAAATGCAATAAAAGGCAATATTTACAAGCATTTCTAAAATTTGAATACAAACAAAATGTGGCAAAAACACTTTTTGCACTTTTGAATTTTGTATGGATGTATAATGACAGAAGAAGAAAACAGAAGTACAGGCTGGTTCACAACACTGCAGGGAAAAAATCTTTATAATTTGTTAGTTTTTTCTTTTACTATGACAGTTATTATATTTACCATGTTTAAATATACATAGAAAGACATATATATGCTGTGTGCATCCCATTTGTAAAAGAGATACGGATAACATTCATGTGTACTATAATGATGAAAGAGGCAAGACTTGAATATTTAAACACAAATGTTTGTGTCTGTGGAAATCATATTAACTTAACAGGCTGTAATTTATTGTTCTGCACTATTCTTCTCTTAAGGTCATTGTAATGATTAATAAAGGTTAATATAATTATTCTGATAAGACTTCTTCTCTGGACTCTAGGTGCGTACAGACCGTTTGATTGACATCTGCTTCATGGTTCTTTTATCTTTGTTGCACCTGCTAGGTGGGGCAAATAACACTTTTATTATATTCATATTATGACAGAAGTTATCCATGTTGGTCTGCCCTGCTTCAGGCTCTGATCTGTCAAAGTGAATGAAAACACTTGATTTAAATTACAGGTGGTGATCCAAATATCAATGATACATAATTAAATTGATTGATTGATTGACTGATGTTTAATTAGAAACCACAAACTGGTCTCAAAAAAAGTAAAAAAAAATAAAAAATACATACATACAGTGCCTTAACTTCATTATTGGATTGTATATCAAAACTTCAGTTGAAGACATTGAATTAGTTAAACTTTTTTGTTTTTATTTTCAATTCCTTAATCGATTAATTTGTGTATCAATAGTCAAAGGCAAAATAACCACTTTATCTGCAAATTAATTTGTTTGTTGTTTCTTGAAGAAACTGTTTCACATTCTGGAAAAAAAACACATTTTCCTGGCAGGAGTAAATACAAACAAGGACAGTATTCTTTAGAGTAAATCTGTCCTTTTTTATATGTGGATGAAGCAGCTTGTTAGCTTAGCTATATGACTGAAAACTGCTGGTAACTGGTGAACTAACAGTAACCAGCAAAGAGTCCAACAGGTCTGACCAAGGAATAGTTCATGTTGATACAGTCAGAATGTGAAAACAGGACAATTTGTTTTAGAAGAGGGTGTAGCTTCATTTAAATGAACTGAATTAATGACATTGTGTTATTATAGGGTTGTATTTTTGTATAACTGCCAGCCTGGAGGCTTTCATCAATGTTTTTAGCTTGTTGCTGACACATTTGTAGATAATATCACCGAGGGGCATGATACTGTTGCATGAGCAGGTTTTGCATGGCATGAAGTATTCCTACAATGATGTAGACTGGATGCTCTCCATAAATACACCTGAAGTGACTGTCAGGAATAAAACAAAGAGTACTGGTTGGGGATAAAAGATAATGAGTGTGAGCTCTGCAGTGCAGTAACTCTCTTCCAAGTTAGACTCAACTTTCTTTTTAAAATCAACATGTTATTTCTTACTCTGTCTTGCTAATGGGGAAATAAACATTAACTTGGTTACACTGACAACGGGGTGCAGGTGGGTGAGCTTTGCAGATGAACACAATAATGTTGGAGTGACAACTTCTGCTATGCTTCCATTTTGACCTTGTTGAGGCTAACACTGTTAGGTAAAGGGCATTTAGATATTAGTGATATACCTGATATGAACCGCAGCCAATAGCAGAGATCCAGCAGGGCGCAGATAGGAAAGTTAATCAGCTACAGACCGGTGTAGTCGGGAGATAACAAAAGCATTCTCAACTACCTGCTCAGCACTGATACACACACACACACACACACACACACACACACACACACACAGCCCTTCCTCGCACCACTCCCTCTGCACCTTCTCGTCAAGCTTGTTCCAGTGCCCAGTTTGTCAGTCTGTGGGTGTTCGTCATGAAGAGGTGGTTGCTGCTGGGCGTGACGGCCTTCTGCCTCTGCGTGTTTGTCGTCGCTGACACACAGCCGGACGGACAGGGAGACAAATCACTTCCAGAGGAGGATGGAGTTTTGCAGCTCAAAAAGGGAACGTTCAACAGAGCACTGAGAAAACACAAGCAGCTGCTGGTGCACTTCTGTAAGTTATACACCCCAACTCACACTGCTCGGTTTTCAGGCACAGAAGTAACTGTAACCACCTCACATGGCAGCACATTCACCAAAATCCTTATCCATTCTCACTCTGTGTGTGTGTGTCAGATACTCCGCTGACGGCAGAGGGCCATCGAGTGTCGGCAGCGTTTGAAGGCGCTGCTGCTGAGCTTCAGGGGTCAGAGGTCAAACTGGCAGTGGTTGATGTGACAAAGGAGAAGGACCTGGCTAAAGAGCTCAATGTGACAGGGCAACCCACCATCAGACTGTACCTCTCTGGTGATAAACACAACCCTGTAGCCTGCCCTGGTATGTGCAAATTAAAAGAGAATACTTACTGGACACGTTCATATGTAAAGTTTGGTTTGATTCCCGTATTATAACAAAAAATAACAGTAGCTTGGTTCCAGATAGTTTAAAGCTGAATGATCATCTAGACTGTTTCTTCAGACCCACTGTGGTGTACTGACTCCTTCATGGTGTGCAACTCAGTGGTAAAAGTTTGATTAGGTTTAACCACAAACAAAAGTGAAATGATGAGGATTAATATTCAGATCAAAATAACTATCTCATAAAAAAAAGTGTATTTTCCAAAATGTCACAATCTGCATTTTGTGATGTGTTTTCTTTGATTGTCATGAAGTTCCTCAGACCTCAGCTTCCATCTTGACCTGGCTGAAAAGGAGGGCGGGGTCACCTGATGACCTCATCACTGATTTAAACCAATCAGATTCCTCAGGGGATGTGACAGTGGTTGGATGCTTTAAGGTGAAAAACCAGCTGTTTCATGTCCTTTTCCTTCTTTCACATGTTGTGGCTCCATTAAAGTTTGTGTGTTTCTGTGTGAGCAGGAGCTGAACCACGAGTACGTGCAGGTGTTCTACGCTGCAGCAGTCGAGCTTCCTGACGTTCACTTTGCTCTGACACAGGATGATGAGGTCATCAGCAAATATGGCCTCACGCATGATGTTGTTCTGCTGCTCAAAAAGGTAACGTACATACAATTCAAATGCACAGGTTCACAGAAATATAAACCTCTAAACCCATTTAATGAAACAATTCAAAGGATATTTATAACATTTTCTTAAAAAAAAAAGTATTTAATCAGTATTTACAGTTACACTGTTGTTCAAAAGTTTGGGGTCACCCTACAAAAAACAATTTGACCAACTTGTACTGAAACCAAATATCACAAAACATATGTAACATACAGGCAAACACATATAGCAGCCAAAACATCAACATATATTGGGTAAATATTCTATGAAGCAGGAAAACATCACCAGACCATAACTCAGCAGGAGTGATACAGTCATGTTGGCCTAAAGTCTGAAACATATGTAATCAGTTAAACGTGTATGACAAGCTGGGTAGATCCCTTTGTCTGTACCTGGGCTTTTATGTTATTGGAAAACCACTGGTTTCATAGGTTGACCCCAAGCTTTTGAACAGTAGTGTATATATAACAAGAAAATTTAAAAAAAAATTAATACCTAATGATGCAGAAATGTTGCTTAAGTTCAGAAATGGATTATGAATAATTAAAAGTATAAAATTAAAGTATGGAAAAGAAACACAAAATATATCAAACATACAAAATACTTATGTTTAATTAAGATTTTTCTAAAATGAGAAAAGCAGCTGTAACAGTATTTTTAGCATCGCACACATACACTGTGAAAAGCAGATCAGTTTTATATCTCTGTGTGTCGGTGTGTGTCTGTGTCTGTGCTGCAGTCTAAGCTCATCCGGGCTTACAAAATGGTACCTCACACATCTAAAGAGGAGCTGATCGTCTTTATCACTGTCTACCAGATGGACCCAGTCACTGAGTACAACGGACAGGTGGAGTGTTGTGTGCACCATCCATTTTCACCTCTGTAACTGCTCTGCTGCAGTCATAACAGAACCGTTTTTGTGATCACACACACTGGGGTTATTTGACTACATTAATGTGTTAATAATTTGGTTTTGTGAAACTTTGCTGATCTGCTGACACTTGCTGAGCACTTTATTATGAACATCTGTGCAATGTAATGCAATCTGACGGCCACCTAATCTATTTTTATGATGCATTTGCTGATGGTGATGGTGATAATTGTACGTTGTGTTTATTACTAACATTGTAGTGGGTGGAGGTGTAATGGGCTGCATTGTATTAAAAATGGGGGCATTCATGCTTAAAAGAAATTCAGAAAACAGATGTCAGTTTTCCAGGTTAAAGTTCAATGCTTTGCTGTTCAATCCATCCACCCCAACCTCCTCCTTACACAGAGGTTATGACTGTGCAACTGTGTCACCTTCACATCACGGTCTTGTCCATTAAACACATTGTTTTGTGTGAGTTGTCTTATATTTGCATCTTAAAAATACCATTGCGCTAAAGTTTTTTCTCTCCTCTTCCAGACAGCCAATCAGATCTTATCCTCGCCAGTATTAAACCACGCCCTCCTCTTTGTCAGGAAAAGTTCTGCAGACTTCACTGATATTTTCTCTGCTTTCAACAGTGCTGCAGAGGCCTTCAGACTGAAGGTACACAACACACACACACGTTTGTACTTTCATGTTTGTAAGGACACATCAGTATTGTGTTTTTTTGGTAACACTCCATCACAAATGTCCTCACCTCCAAAGTGGAAACTGATCCTCACAAAGTATCTCAAGCAGTGGTACAGGCTGATCTTGTTGTAAGGTGTTGGAGGGTTTGAGATCTGTATGTGTCTGTGTGGCTGTATTCAGATTTTGTTTGTGTTGGTGGACGTGGATGAGCCTCGTAACGGCAGACTGATGGAGTACTTCCGGGTTCGGGACTTTGAGGCTCCTCTCATCCGACTGGTCAACCTGACAAATCATGTGACCTACCAGCTGCCCTCTGACAGCCTGAATGTAGAGACCATACAGACGTTCTGCCAGTCCTACCTGGAGGGAAACGCTAAGGTAACTCACACTAAGGTCTGCTCTGTGGTACATGACAGAAGCTGGATAGGCAGCTTGTCCTGATGTGGGTCCTGTGCTTGTGACAGCCTCGGATGCAGAGTGAGCCGATACCTGAAGGATGGGACGAAAAGCCTGTGAAGGAGCTGGTGGGAATGACTCTGGAGCAAGTTGCCTTTCACCCAAACAACACAGTTTTTGTCCTGTTCTGTATGTAAAAGCATTTCATTTTAACACAAGACATGAATGAAAAAGATATCATAGCTTCTTTGTTCTGCTCGACTAAATTAGGAAGAAAAATATAACCCCTGAGTCACCTTTAAGCATTGTTATAATCCGGCTGCATAGTTCATCCCAGCAAAGACCTCCAGTGTCCACAACAAAAACAATCATTTTAGCAACTAGCGAGTGGCCATAGTGGAACATTTAGCAGCTAAAAAACCAATATTTCAATCAGGAGTTGATAGAGACCAAAAGTATAGATTCAATTTCACTAAACCTGGTGACACAAGTCAAAATACATGTTATTACTCAGTGTCTTCTGAATTTATGACTGAGCAACTGTTTGCTAATATGTCAGCCGTAACAATTTAAGAGGTGTTAATGTGTAGCATTTTCCACTAGCCACCAAAGAGACAAAAAAATTACAATAAATTAATAATAATAAAAATTGTGGTGACAGAACGTTCCAATACCACATACTACAAGCTGTAAGTTGTATTTGTGCGACAAAAGACCTTAGCATTGGTTAATGAACATCTTGTTTGCAAAGTGATGGTATGAACTCATTGTGTTTTTATTGCTCCCATGTAGCTTACTTCTATTTGCTGTTGGTACTTTTTTTTTTTTAAATACCTTTACATCTCTATAAATATGTGTGTGTTTCAGATCTGCCTTATAGTCAAGAGTCTCAAGCTATCTTCCCGCTGTGGGAGGAACTAGCTGAGGCTGTGAAGGAGCGTCAGGATGTGATCATCGCTCGGATTGATGCCTCAGCCAATGACATCAACTTGTCAACGCAAGGAACCTACCCATCACTCTGCCTGTTTCCTGCTCTGTATGCTGAACGGGTATGAAGCATCCATGAAGAATAACTTGTCTGGACTTACAGTGCAATATATGAGATTTAACTTACATGTGATGTTATGTATGGAATGTGTGTTTCTGTCAGATGGTGATTTACACTGGAAAAAGGAAGGTGAACGACCTGGTGAAGTTTGTAGATAAAGAGATGGAGAAAGCCAAAAAAGACAGAGTAAAGGTACATCATCTACCTCATTCACCTACCACCAGTGTGTGTATCAGTGTGTGTGTGTGTGTGTGTGTGTGTGTGTGTGTGTGTGTGTGTGTTGACAGCTGCCTTTTTTCTCTGGTAAAAATAATCTTCTTTCCTTTGTGTCTCCAGGAGGATGAAGACAGGAGGAAGTATGTTGAAGCTTTAAAAGCTGAAGAGGAAGAGGCAAAAAAAGCCAACAAAACCAAAGATGAGCTTTAATAAAAACATAACGACAGTACTGTGTGTGTGTGTGTGTGTGTGTGTGTGTGTGCGTGTGTGTGAGAGAGAGATACCTTTTAGTCTGTACTTTCGAAACATGGATCTGGTTTTATCTGCTCAAGTAGCCGTCGCCCACTATCTGGCCAATCAAATCAAATAAAGTCTTCAGCTGAAAGCTCTGTTAGCTACAAGACCTTGCAGTGAGTTTAACTAGAGTTGGTTTCTGTCATTGTCATGTTGAGTTGATGTTTGATTAAACTACTGCAGATGACCTAGCAATAGATTCTTGAATATATTTTCCCACTGATCCAAGAGTCCTCTTCAGTTTTAAATAAATGGCTGTGATTCAACACCACTGTGATGCAGATGACTGAGAGTCTCTACACACATAGTGTAAATTGTGCAGAAAGCTCAGAAAAAACAGAAGGGAAAAAAATTAGATGTTTAGAACAACATTTTTACATACAAAGTAACAGAGTAATTTTAAAATTAATTATAATGATCATAATAATAACAATTACAGCATTATGTGAAGCTTAAATCCAAACAGCTGATGACACTGGGAGACAGACTGATGGACTAAAAGCATATGATGATGTTGGAGATGACTGAGCATCACAGAGATATGTCACAAGCAGAAGATGAGTTTTTTGAGATGTGCTCTCCAAGTTCTTCAGCTGAAAGAAATGTGCAGGTTTGAGGAGACTGGTTGAGCAAAAGACACAACATGCTGACTTCCTTCCTTTCCTTTCCTAACAGACGGTAGTTTTTTCAAAGAAGGGCAGACGAGAGCTACAAGGATGTCAACAAGTAAGGAATGAGGACAGGTCCTTGTTTGAGGACGTAGTGGTCGTTGCCTTTCACACAGTAACGTCAGAGAGGCTCTGAGCTGTCCCAAGTTCATTCTGCAGCACAATGATCCCAAGCTGACAACCAGAGTCACAGTCAAGCCTGTGGATCTCCACTCCTGTAGACCTTCATGAACATGGAATAATAGACTCTGCCCACCACCAGGTGGCAGTCCTCTGTGGTCTGAGGTTTGATGTCCTGATCCTGAGCAGTAACAGAGTAACACATTTATTAATATTATAAAGTTAGATTTTATTCTCTTTTGTTTGTCTATCTGCCTGTTAACAACATTAAGGGAAAACTACTGAGCAGATTTTTTTCTCTTTACTTTGGAAAGATAGGGCATTACCCAAGGAAGAAATGAAATACATTTTAGGCAAGATCGGAAGATGGATTTGTGGTGGGGATAAAAAAAAAAAAAAAAACATACCGAAAAAATAAGAAATTCCCCCAAATCCTGTCTGTTACTATTTCACCATTAGGGGGCAACAGTCTTCAATCTATACTAGCATCAATACAGCTGAGTTAAGCCCTGGTGGAGATGTAGTTTGTGCTTCCTGAGTGGTTTCTTGTAACAAAAAATATATTTAGCCTTTAAAAAACAAGTTATATGTTTTCCCTACAATATTGTTCCTGTCAGTCTTTTGAAACAGAAAGCAAAGACAACATTTTCAAGACTTTGGGAGACACTCCTGGCTATGGCCTGCTGCTGTGCCATTACACACAACTTTTTATATGTGTGAAGGAAATCTAATCTACTAAAAGATTAATACTTTTTAACTAAAAGATTAATACTTTTGAAATCATCAAGCATGTGCCTTAAACAAGAGGCTGCGGTAGAAAAAACATGAACCACATCAGTACCATCTTGGTGGCACCGAGAGAACCCTGGAATTGACCACAATGATTTACTGCTCAGTTCAATACAGATGAGCCTGTTTAAGTTATTTACAGGGAAAAAGGAAAAAAACAGCACAAAGCTCTGTGTTAAATTCAGATATTAATTTCCACATGATAATGAGAGTCATATTTGCTGCAGCCTGTGAGGTGCTCGCGGTGACGCGCTGTGACTTCACG
>OOFC01017293.1:0-14513 GCA_900323345.1 Pseudochromis fuscus
AGCTTGTGGAAGAAGTCCAGCCGGGAGTCCAGGAGCGTGGGGTCCGGGTCGGGCTCGCTGGGGTGCATGTTCTCACAGGAGGGACGGAGGGAGTTGTGAGATGGGAGCAGTGAAGTGAAGACCCATGAAGGAGTGTCACAGTGGGTGTGAGGCTCAGGGAGGATGTGACTGTGGGTTTTACCCTACAGCTGTTCAGCCTCCTCTCAGCTGTGAGGGAAAACACCAGGTAAATGTTCCTGTGGCCATTGAAACACTTTCATATTTAACACTCTATTCATCACACAACAGAGAATCAGTAAAAGTAACAAAACACATTTTAAAATACTGTGTTACAAGTAAAAATAAGGCAGTAAACACACATAAAATCCTAACATTTATATATTTTTAGAGCTTCTATTTAACATTTTGCCGATTTTCTCACCTGATATTGACCTTTAACATACACATTCATATATTTTGTATTGATGTATGTGATGAAAACTCTTTTTCTAAACATTGAAAATACACCTTACTGCTACTTTCCATTGTGTATTGTACTTTTACTGTTATTGTGACAGCAATAGTTACAAATAGAGAAATATTCGATACATATAATACACAGTATACGATCAGTTAAAGTGAAAAGGCTCAGCATAGATACCTCATTTATGACTGAACAGCGACAGCCGGTGGACAGAGAGGTGTGGGAGTAAAGACAGATTGCAAACTGTATTGTATTTGTCTTCAACTAATATGCAAATTCACACACTGATGCTGGGGCTCGTTTCTTTCCTTTTTGTGTGTATTTTTAGCTCCATTTATTCTTCTTAGGTCATATTATGGAGATTTAGAGAAGTTAACAATGTACAGAATATTTGCTTTAAATAATAAAAGTTGGCAGAATTTTGTTTTTCCAGGTTCCTGTGTTTTTACCCAGACCTGGGTTAATATGGGACTAACTACATGCTGGAGTAGATGGGCTGTTTTACCCAGCATTTTGTAGTTTTTCGCAACATTATGTGAATTTAATGTGTCATTTTTCAACATTTTGTAGATTTAATCCAGTATTTTGAGGTTTTTACCCAACATTATGTGAATTTAACCTGTCGTTTTCCATTATTTTTTTTTAGTTTACTCAAATTTCTATTGTTTTTATCCAACATTTTGTGGGTTTTTTTGTCCAATGCTGGGTTAAAAAAACATGTAGTTAGTTTCATATTGACCCAGATCAGGGTTGTAATAGCTGTGTGTATATTTTGATATAAAACTGAGAAAAAACTGCACATGCACGTGAGAGATGAAACCAGTGAGTGTTTGAGTTTTTCTGAGGTTGAAACTACAGAAGGTGCGCGGCTGATTGTAAAAGTTGAAGGTCCTCAAAGCAGAACAGAGAGAGAAGATAAAAGACTAGACAACTCTCTCACTTCCTACATGACTTGAAGAAACTCTCGCATAGATTCTCGGTTTTTCATTTCTCTGTTTCCTCAAACTTTAGAGAAGGAACAAACTTACCTGTGCGTAAAACCTCTGCAGTAACGCGTCTGTCCTCGGGATCTGCCGCGGCTGATGTGGCGACCTCCTTCACTCAGGAGTCGAAACAAGGAAGTTGTTGTAATTTTTTCCCCTGTCCCTGACACAGCACACCACCACCAGCAGGAGAGCAGCGCAGGCACACGCTGGGATTCCCGTACGAGGTGATCTCACGATAAAATAAAGTCTGACTTCATCCGCGTTCGTCCAAGTCTCCGATTACGCGCACGAGGAAATAAAAAATAAAAAATAATTAAAAGTGAGGACGCTTTAAAGCTTCCTGGTCACCATACTGATACTTTAGAAGAGATCATTAGTAAAAAAAAAAAATAGTTTACAGCTCTAATAAAGTAATAAAGTAATAAAGTGACCATATTTTATCTATCACTTCATTTAGTCAGTGCTCAGCCAGGGCCGCATCCACCCACTGGAGGGCCTCAGGGTGAAAATGATCCGTGGGCCCCGTTTCTACTATTCCTTGTGTACATGTCAGGAATCAAATAAAAACTGGTTATCTGGGTCTCTATTATTGCACAGGCTGGACAAAAACAAGGCTGAATACCTTTCACAATAAAAGTCCTGATAATAAATTAAGGGTCTCTATTCCCTGAAAAACTAGAGAACCTTTAATTTGACATTTTGATAGATTACAAGATGCTCAGTCTGGAAACTTATTTAGGTTTTCAGGACCAAATACCATTGTGGTTCTGGCTTGGTCTTCATTTCGAGGTGCTGAGGCTGGAGGTTTTATCACCAAGCTCTACTGACTCAAGTTCGCGTGAATGCTCAACTTTGTTTGACATGCCTCACTTGGGTGTTGGGTTTGAGTCATGGTAAGATACTGGTCCTGCAGCAGGTGTGGACTGTGACTCAGGCTGTAAAATTTGGTGCAGTGTTGGTGATTCAGGTGCTTGTTGTTCTGAAAGGTGCTTTTGCACAGTAAACACAGAAATGTTATTGGTTGAGGTGCTGGTTCTGGTGTTGATTCTGAACCTCAGATTCTGGGGTTTCTAGGTGCTGGTTCGAGTGCTGGTTCTGAATCCTGCCCAGATGTTGTTCCTGGTTCAAGCCCTGGTTAAGGTGCCTTTGGGATATCACGCTTGGATGTTGGTACTTTTGGTTCAGTCTGTGTCTCACCTGTTTTTTGTGGCTTCCCTTCATTTTGTCTTTTATTTGCAGCTTGATTTGAAGGATGTTTTCACTTGCACTTGGGAAGTTCATGCTCAAGATACCCCAGCAACCTTGGTTTAGGGAGGTTGAGCAGCTCATTAACTGTTCGCGCCAATGACTTTAGACTTTGTGCTGACGTTTCAGCCACAGTCAGCAACAACAGGGGTGTGATTTATACCCCTTTTCCACCGAGCTGGTTCCAGTGTTAGTTCAGGGCCGGTTCCTGACTTAGCCCCAGTTTGTTGTGTTTCCAGAACCAGCTGCTAAAACTGGGGCTAAGGCAGGCCCCACTTCTTTGCTGGACCAGAACCGACTAAGCAGCGACTACACCAGGAGCTGTTGGAGCGACGGTAGAAACACAACTAGGGATAGTGGAAGAGTAAAGTAATGAAAATACGGTTTTGGCTCTGGATCTCAGTGTAGACTGTAAAACCAGGAACAGCACTTGTATGCACACGATCAGCTCCTCCATTTAAACGTTA
Source organism: Pseudochromis fuscus (assembly GCA_900323345.1). Taxonomy (NCBI): domain Eukaryota; kingdom Metazoa; phylum Chordata; class Actinopteri; family Pseudochromidae; genus Pseudochromis; species Pseudochromis fuscus. The sequence goes on from OOFC01017293.1 coordinate 3,162, forward strand.
TTACAGCGAGGGTGCGCTGGTCCGTCATATGAGACCAGTCAGGACATTGTAATTTCCCAAAACCGAATAAATACCGCACGTAGTGATGCAAAACTGCTTTGTTAACTCAATCATGTTGTAACTAGATGATCCGCTGAAATATTTTTTTTTCATGGACTGATAGTAACAGGGTAACAGTAGTTTGTTAACAGCAGCTAGCTTGCTAGCGGCCAGTTGTTGTGAACTGGCTACCTATGCAGTGACGTACTGACCTTTTACGTGACGCGGCCCCAACTTGGCTCCTTGCCGGTGGAAAACCAAACCGGTTCGTAGGAGAAATGAGATCTGAACCAACTAACCACCAGGACCAGGACCAGCACCAGCCCGGAACTAGCACCCGGTCTTGTTTGGTGGAAAAGGGGTAGGATATTTCTTTGCTTTTTCTTCGTCAACAACCGTCCCTCTAGCTTGCTGCATGTTTGGTACTGACGACATCGTCCAGATTCTGTTTCTGAACTTTTCAATTAACGCCCTCATCAGTGGCACGACTTTATCCTTATAAAGAACATGTAATGTCTCGCTGCTTTGAACATAATTTATGGACAGTATACATATATTTATTTTATATATAGATATACATGTGACCGTGGTAATGACGTAATGACAGACATAGCTCCATAGACTGTATTTAAAGTGTTTTATGTAAAGTCTATGGTGGACTCACACCAACGTCACCATGTTGGTTGTTTGAATTGAAGCCGGGCCAACTTCACTAATGCCCCTGAGGCTGAATGGTAACAAATCCCTGCAGCCAGAGGAGATGAAGCATGTTACAGCAGCACATTAATTCCTGCGGTTTTTAAAAGATCTCTCACAACAGCATATTCAAGTACTTTCTTCACGTGTCCACATACTTTTGGTATTTTTGGTTTGTGGCTTTAAAGTGCTGCAGGTTAAGTTCTAGTTTTCTCTTATACGTACACTACTCATTTATCTTCTGTGGTTGGTTGTCCTGTGCCGTCACGTCAGTCTTATCCCGGCCAATAAGCTTGAGTCCGTCCACTGCTGATCCTCTTCCTGGCCACCTGTTGCATCTTAGTGACAAACATTATCTGCAGCATCGCCATCAGATAAGACGCAGCATGGACAATTCCAGTCACCTGTGGCAATTCACAGCAGGAACAATCAGATAATGCCCTCGAAATGACAACAGTGCTTTTGATCTGTGAAGGGCTCAGCGCTTTCTAACGCCTGCTTCTGCACCAGCTTTTCCTCCAGAGCTAATCCCCTTTTTGTCTTTGCAGGATGTCTGTGAGGACTCTCCCCCTGGTTTTCATAAATCTCGGTGGAGAGATGCTTTACATACTGGACCAACGCCTGCGAGCTCACAACACGTCCGAGGACAGTTCAGAGAAAGGTAGAGAGGTAGCTGACAGGCTCGCTAGGAGTGTTTAGCTGCCAGTAGTGGGACGAGCTGTCAGATTATAAACTGAGAAGTGTTTCCTGTGCACATCACCATCGAGTGACAAGTCTGTTTTGTTTCTCTTGTTTGAAACTCGGCTGCAGGAGTGTGGTCAGACCATGACAGAAGAAGAGGTAGTCCCTATAGTGTCTATTAGCTGCAGTCACTATAAAGTAATATGAGTCAGTAGTCTTTAGAGTTCAGCTACATACTCAAAATTAAAGAATTACACCCCCTAAAATACATGTTTTACTTGAAAAGAGGTAGGTGTACTACATTCATACTGTGTTTTCTGTCAATAATAGACATTTTAGGTTATTTTGGTCATTAACTGAACACAAAATGCCACAAAATGAAGCCTCATTTCACCCCTGTTCTCTTATCCTCAGTCATGAACGACATCGTTGGGACCATGTTTAGTAAACCCTTCATGGACGAACTCCTCAAACCTCAGCAGCTGTATTCTCACAGGACCATGAAGACGGTGTTAACTCGTTTAGCACACTCCTCCATCATGAGGTTGAACCCGGCCAGCATGGACAGGGTACGTTCTGGACATCTGGACTAACAAACCAGACAGAGCTGTAGTTTAAACATCATGGAGGAAACTTTTTAAATTCATTTGGGGGAATTTTAATAGTTCTGAGTGGGGTCCAGACACTCAAATCTAACATCTACCAGTAAGTGTAGTCCAATATATAACTAATAGGTCATCATTTTTGACACATCTTAATAATATCTAAATTTTGAAATGTTCTCAAATGAGCATGAAACTGTATTTAAATGCTTTTCTGTTGCGTTAGTAGTGTAGTCTCTTTAATCCACCTGATTTACAGTTAAATATTCTGAATGTGGTGCTGTGTGTTGAACAAAAACAACATCAACAGATAATTTTGAGGTTTTAAAATGTGTATTCCCCAAGTTTAAAAGTCAATAAAAAGACACAAAATGAAAATCATTTTTGTGCGACTTCAGACGACGGTTTTTAATCATGAGGGAATTAATTTTAAGAAACTATTTTTTGTCAGGCTTGTCCTTGAAGTTTGTCTCCTTTTTTCTTCCACCTGTAGCTGTATGAGCTGATGATGATGGCTTTTAAATACCAAGTCTTCCTCTGCCCACGGCCTAAAGACCTGCTGCTCATCTCCTACAACCACATAGACGCCATCAGAGAGTTAGTCAAGGACACTCCTGTGGTCGTGAACCAAGTGGATGAGACGCATAGAAAAATCATTGAGGTACAACTGTTACCTTGCTTCCCCTCTGCGGTTTATGAAAAGCTGATTATAGTTTATGTTAAAGTGTGACACTGGGAGTGACGCACTGTCTGCACAGTCGTCTGGATTCCAGCTGTTGCCTGTTGTCACCTGTACATGTACCCGTGTAACCAGTTTTGACTCGTCTTGATGCAGGTCTACTCGTCTTTATCAGAAGGTGAACTCCAGCTCCTCAGACAAACGCTGCTTGTATTTTTTCAAGACATGCACATTCGAGTGAGTCTCTAAAATCATCTCAAAACAACTGGTGGAAACACAACTTCTGGTTTTCCTCCTGTTACTGATCACTCTCCTCTGTCTCATCTTAGGTGTCACTTTTCCTCAAAAATCAAATCCAGAATCCCAACGGCCGTTTTGCGCTGACGACCTCAGGCCCGGTGCCTCATGGGATCGATGTTCCCGGGCTGATTAGGTACGCAGGTGATTAGCTTGTACTTGTACACACAAAAAAAGTAGCATAACCCAAAGTTTTGCCTCCATTTTCAATCTTGCATCTCTTTCACGAGTGTGTTTAACTGTTCATAGGATGGATGAAGTTAATGTGACATCACACGTGGGATTGTGGTTTGATTCGTATTTGTCACATTTAATTGTTTCTGGTCATCGAACTAAATTTAATACAAGATAACCCCTGAAAACACAAGATGCAGTTTTTTTATTTTTTATTTCATCTATTGGAGGAAAAGTGTTGTGCAGCTCCACCTAGACCTGTGTGAAAAAGTGAGTGCACCCTGAACCACCAGCGTACCAAATGGCCAATTCACCAGTTGGGTTCAATTTCACCAGTCACATATGATTCCTGCTAAGCTTGTTGAACCTAAACATCTCTTAATAGAAGCTGTCTGGCTTTGTGAAGTCAGCTACAGAGTTTCAGAAAGCAGCAGATGATGAAGCTTTGTTCTAAAGAGACTGAAGAAGATGAGAAACAAAGTTACTTATCAGTCTGGACATGGTTACAAAGCCATCGCTAAGGCTCTGGGACTCCAGTGAACCACAGTGAGAGCCGTAATTCACAATTCGAGCAAATATGGTGAATCTTCTGAGGAGTGGTCAGTCTACTATGATCTCTCCAAGAGAGACCCAGACGGACATCAGAAGAGCTGCAGACCTCACTCACCTCAGGTAAAGTCAGTCTACATGATTCCACAATAAGCCAGACACTGGGAAAAAATGGCGTCCATGACCACTCCCGACTACAAGAGCATAAAGGTCCAAGAAGGAGCTTTTTGGAGGAAATGGGTCAAAAAGCTAATACTGCAAGTCAACATCGTACCAACAGTGAAGCATGGTGGTGGCAGTGTGATGCTCTGGGGCTGCTTTGCTTCTGCATGAGCTGGTGCCACGAGTTCTGCTCTTCATCAGAAAATATAACAAAATGAAGGGTTTGGAGTGAAGTCAAAGTCCAGACTTGAATCTAACTGAGATGCTGTGACCTTAAAAAGACATCAAATGTGGCTGAATTCAAACTATTCTGCAAAGAGGAGTGGGCCAGAATACCTCCATGGTTTGATCACAAGCTGCTGCAAATGTTTAACTGCAGTTGTTGCTGTTGTTGGGGGAACAAAGTTTAGGATGTAATTACTTTTCAGTATATTAAATGTTGTTTTTTCTTTGGTTATGTTTGACTTACATTATCGTTTGTTTGATGAACTGAAGCTTTTAAGTGACAAATACACAAAAATAGAAGATATCTGCAGGGGGGCAAGTACTGTTCACAGCACTGTAAAGCCTAAGTTAGCTACCTGTGCTGTGCTATATATTTTATACAAATGCTGTATAATTCTGATTTGAATATAATCTGGTTTTATTTCAATGTAACTTCCTGTTCCATGTAACTACACGTCTGACAACTGGTCAGTGTGAACGATGTGATGTAAATAAGACACAAGTAAATGTATCCTTTCCACACTGAACACATTAGCCTGGTTGTTAAGCATCATGTACTCACAGCCAATTTAACACCTGCACCTTCATTAGAAACACCATGTCCTCATTTTAGATTTCCTCATATTCAGTCTTATGTGTGCCTGGTACCCCTGAGTTTGGTCACATGCTTCCTGTTTCCTCAGGATATTCGACAGTAAGGGCAGAGAAGTGAGACGAAGAGAGTTCCCCACCGGTGGAAGTTACACCAGCGCCGTCAGAGAGGGATGCTTTGAACTGCGAGGAGACAGGGTCACCAGACTGGGCATGAACATGTATGTATGTATGTATGTGTGATCTCATTGTTAGGGATAAACCTGTGTATGTGCGTGTGACACTGCTGTGTTGTGTTTGAACTAAACAAGGTACACTGTGGACCCTCCAGGGGAGACACAGACACCCAACGCTCCCACTGTAAAGGTAATAATGCGGATTAGTCGTGTTTAGTGTTGCTGCACAAAGCTCTTGGCCTTACATACACTCACACTTTGTGGCCCTCTCCGTGTCGACCTCCGTCCTGCAGCCGGCAGACGACTCTCCCAACCTGCTCGCCAAGGAGGAGCTGAACCTGCTGGCTCGGCTGATGGGCAGCATGGAGGCTGAGAACGTGCCCAGGCCTGGAACCGCCTTTCGGATCAACCTGTTTACCACAGACCAGGAGGAGGAGGAGGCGTGAGTGCTTTACTCTTCTCTCTGCAGGTGCATTTACATTAAACTTCTCACACACAGGACTTTTATTATCTTGGTCAACAGGGGGCCTTCAGGTGGAGCGCAGGAGTCTTCGTTTGAGGTGATAAATATTCAAGCAAAGCAGGTAGGGTGGGGAGCCATTTTCCTCATCAAGCTACTACAGGTCTGTGTGAAGCTGTGACGAGCTGACGTGTTTGGATTTGTCTGATTCAGGATGAACAGGCTGCGACTGAGCTGGCTCTCATCTCCGGACAGTTTGCAGATCACGACGAGAGGCCTGAGAACGGCAGCAGCAGCAAAGGAGACGACCTGCTGGCCATGATGGACGACCTCTGACCTCTGTGTTCTTTATCTGATCTGTCGCCTCTGATTAGAAAATAACATGAAGGTTCAGTGGGATGAACTTTTAAAAGTTGTAAAATTTTAAGGCCTAAATACCCGATGCCAGCTAAAATCACACTGTGTTAATATCAATATGCAGTTTTTAACGTTTTATTGATTATTCTTAACTATAGTGACAGATAAACACCCAAATGTTAAACTATATTTGAACATGTATTTTCTATCTAACAATTCTATGTTTTCAATAAAGCATTAATTCTTATTTTTATGTTTGTGCTGGCTTGTGGTTTTAAATTAAATTAGTATTAAGATGACAGATACTGGTACTATATGAACAACAAGAAAAACAAGACCTTACATTTGAGGAAACTGTGACATTCTTTTAAAAACTATTTTCTGAACTTTTGGAAAGAAATGCTGATCACTTAACCGAGAAAATGGTATTCATCATCAGCAGCAGCAGCCTACAGAGGGCGCTGTAATATGGAGGATTAAAAGTGCCACAATTAAATAAATAAATACATCATTAAATAATTACTTAAATGTCTCAAAAATTAATTGAAATTGGAATTAAATACATTAATATGCCCTTAAATGTGCCATTAATTCATGAAAATACCAATTAAGTTTATGTATTATTTCACTAATTAATTAGGACATGGGCATATGTTGCAGTGCTTCGTGAATTGATTTATTTTTCAAGTCAGTGGGCGGATCCTAACACCTGATTGGTTGCCCTTGCACATCAAGTCAAGGCAAATCGATCCCAGATATCACAGGCATAATAATATCTGGCATAGACATATTATATCTATGCCAAATATTGGATTGATGCACAGCTACAGAACCTCTCTGATACACTGGGTGGCGCTATTCTGGTGTCCTAAGACAGTGAAAATAACCCCTGTGTAGGTTTCTTTTTGATTCATTGCCTTTTTTTTTTTTAGATTCACATACAGTCTATGTTTGATCAATCTAAATGTCAGTCATAACAAAAATAATGGCAGACCAAATTTGCATGGCCACACAGCCTAAATAAATAAACAAATACATCTAAACAACAACAAAAGTGTGAACATACCATTTAATTAATGTCTTAATTTCAGATGTAGAATCTAATTTTAATTATCTAGGAAAAACACATTACTGGAACAATCAAAAATACTAAATGAAGTGTTCTGTGCTATTGTGAGCATCTGCACAAATATTACCCCACCAGTCTATATCTAAAGTAATTTCAAAGCAAATTGTTTTCTCAGTGTTTAGTCTGACAGCTTTTATATTCTGAAAGCTGAAATGTGTCTTTTGTAAAGAGGACCGTATATAAAATTGTATTATGTTTCGTGGTTTAAAAACCCCTCAAATACACTGACAGTTATTTTCTGTGATTAGACCAAAGCAGCTAAACTTACAAATGTACTTTGTCTTCTCAACTTATTTCTCTCTAATATAATTATTTTTTATTGTTTTAAAGTGACTGTATTATTTCATTTTAATTTTTGCCGTCACTTTTCACCTTTTGTTGTATTGTAATTGCCTCCGTTTTGAATAAAGTTCAAGAAAAAACGCCACGCCGACTGACACGTCATCACGCTGCGCCTCCTGCGTCATATGTATGCGGGAAAAACAAGTTGCTGTGTGGTTTATTTCCCCCTGTAGAGGTTTCGTGTGTCGTTTACGTATAAAATACGAATTTAACCAATTCAGGTAAATCTTACTCACGATATTTAAGTGTAAAATAGTCTTTTGTGTTTTTCTACAAAGTCGCTCTTACTTTATCCACTGCTAAATCTAACGGAGAAGCTAATTCAACAACATCGGTAATTGTAATGTTGTAGGTTTTCTGCCTCGTAGTTACTGTGGGAAAGTAAACTTTTGGGATAATGATACAAGAATGAAATCAGTACTATACTATTAAATACCTGGCTGAAATGTGGTTATATTGTAGCAACATCAGCACTATAAAACTAAAACAACCATCCCTCTCTACAGCTTGTAGTTCTCAGGATGTACCTGAATATCTCATTACTTTAAATTATCTGACGGTATTAAAACAGGAAGTCTGAAAGGTCTTTGTACACAGATTATTTCCTAACTTTGTATTTTCAATTTTCCTAATTCTAATTTTCAAAAGTACTTAAATCAGACATTTATTTCTAGTTCCTAATATATCCAAAACAAAGATACAATTATTGATTAAAGTAAGCAAACTCCCACACAGGGTCCCACCATCATCAGCCACCAGCTGGCGTCTGATGATGGTGGGACCCTGTGTGGGTCTGTGAACTGTCTGAGGAATCTTGCCTGTTTAAACATTAATATAACCACGCTGATTGTCTTTTATCAAGCTTTTATTGATCGTGTATTATTTTTATCATTTGTGGCTTGGTTTGGTAGCCTGCACCAGATTATAAAGTACATTTGAACTGTGTGTTTGGTTGTCACCAGAATTCGGCTCAGGTCTACAAGTCTCTGTATCTCATGTGTCTCAGAGTAGTTTGCCAACCTAGGTAAAAAGGACCTGTCAGCTGTCAATCATCAGTGAGAGATACAAATGTTGCATGATGCACAGATACTAATCCCAAGTATTGATGTTCTCCTGCCTCCCTGCAGCTGATCCTGACCTCCAGACATCAGAGTCTATGGAGTCTGAGCGGGCGGAGTCCCCGCCGTCCGGCTCAGGCCTGGTTGAAGTGGTCAACTCTATTAGAGAGCGGACAATCGCAGAGAACAGCATGGTGGTGCTGCTGCAGGGCTTGCAGGGGGAGGTGACCACGGTGGACCTGAGGAACGAGAGCACGGCTCGGGGGCGTGTGGTTAACGTGGACGCCTTCATGAACGTACGTCTGGAGGACGTACTGTACCGCGACCGACGTGGTAAGGTCAGCCAGCTGCAGGACCTATTCATCACCGGCAGGAACGTCCGCTACGTTCACATCCCCGACCACGTGGACATAATGAAGACCATACAGAGCCAGCTGGCCAAGATCCACCGGGTCCGCAACTTTGCCAGCGAAGGCGGAGGCAGGAAAGAGTACGCCAAGAAAACTAAATGACTTGTTTTTGTTGGTTTTATAGAAGGATTCAAAACTCAACTGGAGACTGAATGTGCACAGTCCAGAAACACTTGGAGGCAACAAGCAGCGTTTTCTTTTTATCTCACAGTTGAGGAGAAAGTACTCGGAGAGTGTATAACCTGAGGAAAAGAATGTAAAAGATATTTCAGTTACAGAAAAATATAATTGTTTCTTTTCTTTTTTGTTGTGAAATTGTGGAGTTTAAAGTTCCAAAAATCTTCTAAAATAAACATTTTGATGTTTGAACTTCTCTCTACCTGTGATGAGGGGGGTAGGGCTGGATATATAAAACTAACTCATGCTGTATTTTGAGACTGATACCAGTATTACAAATATTACATCCCGTGTATTGACACATGACACATAAACTTATGAATATAGGCTGCAGGTAACAATTTTCATTATGAATTATTCTGCAGATTATTTTCTTATTCATTGAATGTTTTGTCTAAAAACTATCAGAAAATTGTGAAAAATGCCTTTCATGATTTCACAGAACCCAAAGAAACTTATTCCTATGTGTTGTTTTAGTTTACCAAACCCATTTATAGCATATTATATATTAGATGTGCAGTGATTTAAATAAAGAAAACACTAACTGATGTGGAGCTTTACTTGAAATATGATTAAAGTGATTTATCAAGTATTAATAAAATTGCTCTACTTTAACAGAAGAATACAACCTTCAGTTCAAACAGACGTTAACATAATCAGTGTCAGTAAAAAGTGCAGAAAATAATTTTTATTCAGTTTACCTGTCAGATCATTTCATGTTTTTAAATCCTGAAACTTTTTGATTTACATGAAAATACTGCAGATTTTTAAATGTGGTTTCAGTCTTAAGGAGCCCACTGAGCATTCAAGTTATACACATGGATCCTCAAGTAAAAGTTAAAGTTAGATTGAATCTGCTGTTAAAGGAATAGTAAATGAAACCTAGACACATGCAGAGGTTGACCTCTGTAACACTGAGAGCCCATAAGAAACATTTCAGCTCGTGATGAGCAGATGAAGCTTCATGAAGCAATGAAGCCTTAAATCAAATCGGTTCACTCCGTGAGAAGCTTCTTGAGGCTTCATTTGCTCTATGAGGCCATCTACTGGACAAATGATGTACAACAGGCAAAAATATCAGTTGACATCAATTTGAAGTGTGTGGAATTTTTGCCAAAAGCCTGTCAGCAAAATAAAGAAGTCTGCAATGCATGAACTCTTACACTGTGTCTATGTTGGTGAGCAGCGTTATTTGAATGAAAAATGTTACGTTGTGGAAAATGGAAACGGTTATTTACAGTGGGATGAGGGCAGTGAACATGCTTGTGTAAGTTGTGGGTATAGACAGTGAATGTGCTTGAGGTGACATGTTGTTGGGGGAAATCCTTCTTTCTTGAAGGCTCCACATCATCACACAAATGCTGTTGATCGTCAGCGCACAATCAGTCAGAATCCACAAATTTCGAGTCGCACATCAAATAACTAACCATTTCCTGAACTGTCGGGGGGCGTGGCCAGCCGGCGAGGCTTCAGACGTCATCATTTTCAGCTCCACCCCTAAATGAAGCAAGCCTCAATACACACTTCGTGGAAACGCCCCCTTCATTACTCAGCACACATTTCAAAGCCTCGACACATCTGGTAACATCACTAATTTCATCCATTTTTGACCACATGAAGTTGTGGGAGTGTCTGTATCACAGTCTTAATGCAGCTGCTGGGCTGACATGAAGCAGTCTAACTCACTATGAGCAGCTTCCACATCCTGAGCCCATATGATGTCAGAGAATTTCAACCAATCAGGAAAAAAAACCTGATTTTTCTGATTGGACGAAAAGTTCTGACATCATATGGGCTCATTTAAAATGGCCGCCTCTGTGAGATCATCCATTATGTGAGAATTATGACCCTCAGAGATGGATATCTTTGACAGTATGACAGTACAGCTGCAGTGTCCACTCCTAATGTCACCACATGACTAACAGCCAATAGGAGCAGTCCTCTTGTAAACTCCATCACATCTGCCATCAACAATGAACCAGATCATAAATAGTGGTCGTTTTACCTGTTGTTTACATCCCAGAAACAGTGAAAAGCTCCTCTCCTTCTTGGTTTTATCTTGGTACCGTTACCATACAGTCCTGGTATGGTAGAGTTAAACTTATGTGATAAAGCTCTGGATGGACAGATGACCATGATGACCTCGTCCTCCATTTCTGTTCGGTGACACTGGGAAATCTCAGGACTGGGTTTTTGCGACACCACATGACCTGATGTTGTCACTCAAACTTTTTCAAATCACACGACACAAATTTCCTGTCATGAGATATTTGCACCGTGCTCAGTGTGAACATACAGTTAGTTGTACAAGCTTTTTATTTTGCATTTTGACCACGGGCAGTGTATCTGCTCTCTACTTACAGTGGATCTCTCTGCACTATTATTACTTTATGAGAATTGAACATGTTACAGCTGACAGTGAAGAGCGGGTGTGGTTCAGAGTGTCATATTTACTGTTAAATAACACACAACACAAAGTCAATCTGTGTGTGTGTGTGTGTGTGTGTGTGTGTGTGTGTGTGTGTGTGTGTGTGTGTGTGTGTGTGTG
>OOFC01017294.1:0-10936 GCA_900323345.1 Pseudochromis fuscus
CTTCAAGTTCACGGCCAGACCTCCTATTGAGCTGACAGCCTGACTGTTTGCTCAATTCGGCTCCCTATTCAGAGCCGTGCTGGAGGGGGGGGGTGTTGAGAAAAGGCTGCAGGATGCACAGGGGGGGTGTTGCTAGATGGGACACCGTAGCACTGTGATAGCTATTCATTCAGCAAGGGGAGACAAGTAAAGAGTGAGGGAGAGACTGAAGAGGGATGGGGGGATCGAGTTGGGGTGCATAAATAAAAAGTGAGGAATCTAGGCTCAAAGTTTGCTTTGAGCAGTGTGCGCCTCTCTCACACTCTTTTAGACTCTTAATTACCAGCGCCTTCCACTTTTCTCTCTCCCTTTCTCTAACTACACCCCCCTCCTCACCCCCATCGCACACACACACTCCTGAACACACACACAAAATGGCAATGGCAATCATTCTCATCATCCTCTCTATCCCCTGGTTTTATTAGGCCACATGCTGGGGCTGTAAATTTACCATTAACAAGCTTATTCACTGTAGTCCTCTCAACAAAACAAGACCATGATGCCAATAACTCAGAGCGACACCAATACCCGAAACTGCCTTTTATGCCACCAAGCCTCCACTGTTAGCCACTCCTCCCCAACCCCCACCCTTCCCACACCAGGCCGAGCGCACCCTCTATGAACAACACCGTGATGCTAAATGCCAAGGCTAACGTGACGCTTGCTAATAGCTCAGGCGATGCCAATTAGCACGATGGTTGTTGATTTCTGCCGCTAAGCTGGACGGCTGCGTTATTAGTTCATTCTGAACTCGGCGACCCGCTGTAATATTTTAAGTTGCTTGTCTGAGCTGCTTGAAAATGTAACAAAAAATGGGGGTTTGATAGCCTTCTGAAGTCCAACTCAGCCTAGCTTAGGGTGTGTCACATGCTTCCTCTTTGTATTAACAGCTTGCAGCGTACCAGGCTCCTGTTAAGGCCTTTCAACTTCAGCCTCAATCCCCTCCAGCTGGTACATGGAGCTGCACTTACCTCGGCCAGATTTAGGACACACAAGAAATATCCCAATAAGTAATTTTTCATGTTTAAAGACGGACGAGGGCAAGCCTTTTTTTCCTTGATACCCCTAAATTGGAATTCACAGTCCATTGTCTCAAATAATTGTTTTGACATTCACATGATTGGCCTCACGGTGTGTTTTGACTCACTCAGAAGAATGAAAGCTGTTTCCTAATGTCATTTTCTTTCTTTCCCCCTTGCAGATAAATGTTGGTGGTGCAGCAGCATGGACAGGACACACAATGGGAGGACCGAAGGACTCCTCCTTCATTGGCCGTTTGCTGTCTTTCAGCTGGAGTAAACAAGGATGACGGCGCAGCTGTCTGTCGGTGGTGGTTCCTGCCATGACTGTGGAGCACTGTTCTCTCCTGTGTTGCTTTTTGATGCATTATTTGACCGTGCAGTCGGCCTGGACTGTCTGTGAACGCCTTTTGGTGTTTTAGCTGAGCAAACATCATCGTGGACTGTGGGGACCGTGTGGGCTCGCACAGGAGATAATCAGCTGGATGAACTGGCCCTTAATTGTGACTGATATTTTTTTAACAATGTTTTTAAAGTGTGACACTAATTTTTTGTAATTATTACCTTGTATATTTGTCTGTGAACAGTATTACTTAGCCATGAAGCAATATAATGTGTCTTCAACTAACTGTAGGTTGTATTTGGCGAGTCGTAGCCCACGTTTTGTTAAGTTTCTGTTTTGTTATAGTTGCTAGGACTCAAAAGACACGCGAATGTGAGACCCACGGCAGCAGTGAATAATACTGCACTGCGATTGGACAGCTCCATGTGTCGACTGACACAATGGCGAAGGAGTGAGCTGTCGTCTTTACACTCTATGCAACTGTTTCTTGTCCTTTTTTTCCTGTTCTGGGCGAAGACGCTTTTATTCTTACTTTGGATTTTTTATTTTTTGGGGGCTACCAGTTTATAGACATTCCTTCAGACATCATCAAGCGAAATGGTTTTTGAGGAGCCTACACTCCCGTTGTTAATACACTGAAACAGAAATTACAGTCAGAGTGTGTATGAGCGTGTGACAAATGACAGAACCCAGCTCAGTTTCTTCAGTAGATGGATTGAATCTCATATTTGCAGCCTTAACAGACTTTGATTTGACTGTGGAGCCATGAGCCATAGTCTGAGTTAATATTCCTGATGGTAGGAGTGTGTTTGATCAGCAGGATGTGGCTCATGGCTGCGTGTATACAGAACATGCCACACTATTAAACCTGCTTCCCAGCAGGCTCTGAGACACAGCAGTTTGGTTCATAACAGTTACCTGCTTCACTGTAAAGATACATCTTTGGGTGAGACATGACAAATACATTGGCTTCAAACACTGCCTTAATTTCCTGTTCTTGACATTAACACACACACACACGGACACACACACACACACACACTCACACCCAAATGCAATAAGGCAAGTACTATCGCAGCCTAATTCATTCTATATTAATTTTCGGGAAGTGGCAAATTTTTTATTACGATTGATAATCTATGCAAATCTTTTAAATATTACTTTAAACAATCTATGTCTATGCAGTGCTTTTGCAATTGATTCAAGGGAGACTATCTTGGCCTAATTTAGAAAATGTATTCTTTTGATAATCATGCACATCCCAGTGCTCAAGACAATTACTTATCTGCCTGGATAAGCTTGAAATTATGTTTTTAATCTCTCGCAAAAAAAAAGTCACTCTTCTGATATCAGTCCAGAGGCATGATAACCATGAATTGTGGTCTAAAATAATTAAATCAGTTGCACTAAATCTCTTCTTTTTCCTTAAATGCAGATCAAACATATCTATTCAGCTTTTGCCTTGCATAGATTATTGTTTTATATAAGCAGCAATGTTTGTGTTATGCAATCTAATCGCTGTGAATGAGTGTTCACCGCATGTGCCTTTGTATGGAAGACTGTGTTGGAATAGTAATAAAGGTTTACATTGAAAACAATGGAAAAATGGCCGTGGTGTATGTTTTTGTCCATTTTGCTTGCATGTCATTAGGTGACGGGATCGCCTGGTGATAAATGGAAAGGTTGTACGTTCAGCCGCCACATGTGCTGCTGAGGTGTCCTTGAGCTGTCGCTGAGCTTGGTCCCTGATTCTGTAAATCAGGAGTGATGTAACTCGGTGAAATGCATGAATGTAAATGTAAATAACCGTCTTAAAGGGAGAGAGAATAAATGAAAGCAAACAAAAATCTAAATGTACTCAAGAGCTGGCAGCTTTTCTTAAATGTTTTTTGTATGTGTGTGTGTGTGTGTGGCTGTCACATCTACAGAGAAATCAAGTGCAATTCAGCTCCAGCATAATGTTACAGCCAAATGAAAAGATTATCACAATTCCCCTGAGATCAAACAATTTTATAAACACCATCAGGGACGTGGGTTTATTTTCTGTAGTGTTTAGCATCAAGCTACGAGGGAGGAAAACAGTAGAGCTGTGTCCTCTTTTTAGTGTAAAATTAATCAGTGCAAAGATGCTTTCTGTAGTAACCAGTGGAAATCCTGACCTCGTTGTTGTCGTGTGGATGAATAATCAGCCCGTATGCATTGACATACAAGCAATTAAGCCACTGGTTTTTCGAATGCAGGGAAAACAAAGAGCGCAGTGGCACACTCTCATCCTGGATAGTGATGATCTGTGTGCAGCACCGGTGTTGTGCGGCCCACCGTTTGCCGTGTAAAACACTTCCCCTGCGTGATTTGCTGTCTGACACCACATATGGCAAATGCGCCAACGCCGACATATGGGCCTCTCACAATTCATTAGCATTGTCATGTAAAAAAGGGGTAATCCCACTGTAAAACAAATGAAATGTAACCCTTTACTGTACAGGTTGATCATGCAGCTCTTTTCATTCATTCCCCCCCTTTTTTTATGAAGTCTGGTGTAATTCAATGAAAGAGGTTTTTTAACGCAGCTCTGACGCACCCCCTTGGGTGTCTGCATCCACGGTTTGTAGCAGCAGAAGCTTTACAAGCCACTCTCCTGTTGTTTACAGCTGCGCTACGCGTTCAAATGAGCCGTAGTACACATAAACAGCAGCTCCATGCAAATATTACAGTGCCCTTATTAACCAGGGCAGGCTGCAATTACATTATGTCTCAGACGTTAACATCCAGAGAGCTCGCGCTGGTCCTCTGTGACAACTCCGCTCGCCCTCAGTGTTTCTTGGCTGTGTTATGGCCCTCATAATCTGATTCACAGTTTTTGTCATGCTGCCAAGAGGCAAGTTGCATTAGCCAAGCACTATAGGCCTTAATGAACTGAGTGTCAATGTTAAGCACACTAGAGCAAGCTGGAGTGACGGTGTACAACCAGGCTGTCATTTGCAGCCATGTTGGATTACAGTCTAAGTTATAGCTGTTCACACTCAAAGGATTGTCAGGTCTCTGAGTTAAAAAAAAGGGAAACCTCCGCCCTCCATTTTGTCCTGGCGAGGCGGGCATCGTAAATGAAGCCCTGCGTGTAGGGAGCGGTGCTTATAGAGTTAGGGTGTGGCTTCCTTTTGGCATAAAGCACAAAATGGCTGCTCGCAATGTTAGATCATGAGACCGAAGGAGTGGATTCCAAGATGGCACCGCAGTGACATTAACATCACTCAGATCGGGTTGGATCATTAAAAAAAAAAAAAAAAATGGAAAGGCCGCACGTCCAGGAACAACGTCTTGATGGACAAGTACACACGTCCCGGTGGCGAGGGGGGGCGGGGGGTGTCCAAAGTGGGAAATGGCGGGTTTTGGTGCACGTCCAAGGTCTAGGAACTCGGGTGCTGCTCCTTTCACAAGTTCCTCAGAATCGTCATTGGTATGCAGGAATGCATCCCTAGGAGGCCATTCTGTGTGATTTTGGAGGGAAACGCGTTTGCAACCGGTCGCTAGGACAGAGGATGTGTGTGTGTGTGTGTGTGTGTGTGTATGTGTGTATGTGTGTGTGTGCGTGTGTGTCTTTGGATCCGACCATGGCCGGTGCCAGAAAAAAGTGGGCGCCTGTCCAGATCTGTCCACCTTTGTGTTGCAGCCTGGTCATTCTGTTCAGTGAGCAAAGACAAAATGGCTTCAGTTGCTTTGAAGGATATGTTGTCCTGTGAAACGCTCCATTTATAATAAATATTGATGATGTATAAAAGAGGTGTGTGTGTGTGTGTGTGTGTGTGTGTGTGTGTGTGTGTGTGTGTCGAGCTGGACTGTCTTGGGTCCAGATACTCCATACTTGCGGTGGCGGTTACAGATTTTCGCCTCTCTACACTTCTTTACTCGATGTGAGTAAAGAAGTGGTTCTCGTCTTTCACAGAATTTAACATGTTAATGAGACGATTGTTCCACGTTGATCATGAAACACTTGCAGGAGACGGTTTTATTTTTGCAAAAATATGTTATGGTCATGCAGTAATGAAGCTGGAAAACTGGACTGATGTGAAAACCTGTCAGTGAGCCACCAACATGTGTTCTTGTTCAGCTTGTAAAATTTATTTCACGATTTGAGAAATAGTCTGAATATCCATCAAAGCCTTTCTGACTGTAAGATACAAAATAGATATATGTTTATCAACCTGGCTGCTTTACATGAATGTTGCTGCTTTTGTTTCTAATCTGGAGATTTGACGTCTGATGGTTTGAGCTGACACAGAAACAAACCCACAGACAGTGATTCAGTGAGACCTCTAGAGCTGATCAACTACATTTATCCAACTAAACAGTGTTTTAAATATCAAGTTACAGCCAAATTAAACTACTTCAACCAGTGATGGATTGTAATATACATAACATTTCTGTTTCATATGCTTTATTTATACTCCTGCTGAACAGAAAATGTATTTTTTATTGGAAAACTGTCATTAAACTTTGAAATATTTTACATATAAACCAGGTAATCTGAGTGTAAAATGAAAGGTGCTAGATTACAACAGTCCAGATTATATGAAGCTGTTGTAAAAGTTTGTAAAATAAGTTCCATCACTACAAAAGTCACTAAAATTAAGGCATTAAAAAAAGCATACATAGTAAGTTGAGACCTCTGTTTAATATTATGTACATAAGTACCGTATTTTCCCGACTATTGAGTGCATCTGTCTATAAGCCACTATTGACTTTATTCGAACAGTTTCATGTGGTCCACTCTGACCGGGTCTGATGTGACGAGGCTAAATGTATCGGCGGCACGGTGCTTGCTAGCTTGTAAAAAGCCAACGAGCTTCATGCCACCGATACATGAAAAAAGTAGCGGCTTATAGTCCGGAAAATACGGTACTTCTAATTTGTAATATATATAGAAAAAAATGCATTACAGTGTAATTTATCGCTGGTTTAAACTGTATTTCCAGACTAAATCACAGCTACTACTGACGTGACACTGACACGGAGAAGTATCGCTGAAGTTTTAAAGTCACATATGAGCTGAAACTACATCTGACAAGACTTTAGGTTGTTTCCTTTTGTCGGGGCCACAACTCGCTCTCCCAAACTGTACAGAAGCTGCATTTAAATCCTTGTTTTGCAGTTTGACAATCCTGCGTTTCCCACTTTGTCTAATGAATGTGGAGCGGTAACAGAGTGGTGTGTGGTGCACGAGGACCTTCAGTCCTTCAACTGAAGTTAAAACCTGAAAATCACCAAAATGAGACTGACAGGGTTTTCACCTCACAGCGATGACATTTCAAATTCAAGTTTTGTCATTTGTACAGGTAGCATTTAGCGTCTAAGCTTAAAATCCTCTCACACACACACACACACTCCCCGAAGCGGTTTCTTGGAGCTTATGTATTTATATAATGAAGGAGAAATACTTGAGCAGGAGAGGTTAGCAAAACTTGCAGCTCAGGCCTGATGAGTTAGACGTCCGGATCACTGAGGATGCTTTTCTTGAAGGCGAGAGAGCCCTGTTGTGGAATGTCAAGTAGTTTGGCCGGGGCGGGTGACTGAAGCGGGAAGTGATTTGACTAATGTTTTCCCTTTCATAGCGCTGCTCTCCACCACGTCCCCCTCCGTCCTCCCCAACCGCCAAAAAAACCTCCCCAGAAAACTTTACGGTGATGTCATTCATATGCAAAACAGGCGTGCTTTTAGCGGGTGAATGTGTGTGCATGCGTCTGTGAGCAAGTGTGTGTATGTGTGTGTGTGTGTGTGTGCATGTGTTGCTTGAGTGGCTGATTCCATTACTTGAAGGACCATTACACTTGCCTGTCAAAAGCCAAAAGACCTGAGAAAAATTAGCAGATTAAATCACTCTGCTCCTTTCCTCCTCTTCTTCCTCCTCTACCGCCGCAAAGCATCCAGACTGTTGTTCGTACCATTGGAGGTGTTGTGACAAAATCAAAAATGTAATGCATCTCCTTTGAAAGCCGCATCAGTATTTGATCAGTGACAGGTCCTAATTTTGGCGACAAATCTCTCAAAAATGACAAAAAAAATAAAAACAATGATAATGGTGCGAGACACAATCAGGGCAGAGCTCCTGGGAACGTGAGTAGCTAGGAGGCAAAATCCTATAAACAGGGGCAACCAGGGAGTCTGAAGCTAAATGTGGTTTTACAGTCTTGTAAAATCAGATGGCACAGAGACGTGTGGGGTTCCAGTACACGTTTACTGGTGCTGCTGGGTGAAAGTTAAAATGTAGGGGAGGGTTCAACAGATTCAAGATTGGTTTGTGGATTTAAAAAAACATCAGCTTTGCAACTGCTTTAATCACAGAAATCACACAACGAGCGTAAATCTTAATCACGATCCTGCAACAGACTCCAGAGGTTGCACCTTTAGTTGTCATAGGACGACAGGAATCCAGCAGAGCCTCTCCCCTCAAAAACAAAGGAATAAATCCCAGATCTCCGAATGTGGGAATGAAACCCCCTCGGGTCAGATTAGCATTCTGGGAAAACAAAATTCCCCACTGGGGCGTTTGCCACAGACCAGATGGGTGTACCCCGAAAAATCAGCCACACAGGGGGAAGTGGCTGCAGAAGAAGAAGATGAAGAAGAAGAGGCTTGGCCCCCAGGGAAGATGGAGGAGCGAGTGTTAGAAGGGGAGGAGGAGGTTGTGAGAGAGGGGCGCGAAGAGTTAATGCCGACAGCTCAACAAAGGCCACCACCGCTGTCGAGGGCAGAGAGGAGCACGGGAAAAGAGCTAAGGTCAAGGGGACCTCAGGGGGGTTCAAGTTCAAGGCGACTGTCAGTGTCTGCATTTTAACAGCAGCACCACACCCTCCGAGTGCTTACACGTCCATGTGCAACAACAACAACTGCACCCCCACACCACCGTTTACTCCCCGGCTTTAAATCTGAAGCTACACACAAACTCACCATTGTCTCACTGTTGCCATATCAGGGCCGCATGGAGGCAAAAGGTAAAAAGCCGCGAGGAGGGTTGAGTTTTTTTTTCTTCTTCTGGTCGGCTCTCATGGTAATGTGTGAGATTTTGAACTTGTGATGGCCTCCACGGTGGTGAGAGCTGCTGCTGCTGCTGCTGCCGGGAGGTTTTGTGTGTTTGGTGGCTGTGGGTGGCATTCTGGCTGAAGGACAGGAAATGTTCACTGACTTGCATGAAATGTGTTTTATTCAGTGGTGTGTTCAGAGACAGATCTTGTCTGGATGTTGGAGGGACTGTGGCGTTTCAGACATCTAATCTAGACAAGTCTGGAACCGAGAATAAAGACATGAGAGAGGAAATGTCTTCTTTTTTCTCCTCCTGATGAAATGCAGCATGTTGTAATGTACCTCTTAAACCCTAAACATCCAATTTTCCACTTTTATTTCCACTTAAGCAGTTTATTAAAATCATCCTGTTTTACTTCCTGTTATGGTATTTCCTATATTTTGGGTGGTATGTTGTTCCACCTTTTCACTGAAGCTATGATGAGTGAATTATCTGAACAGAGGACACTGTCTTTTTGGCTGCACTGTTACATATTTTATATGTGCATAATTTAATGCAGAATTCGCCCACATTTTGGTGTCCAAAAAAGTTTCAAATCCATTTTATTTTAAATTCTTGTTCACGTTTTTTGATCAGCACACAGACTTCAACTTGTTTTTATCTTCAGATGATGTTTTTTTATGACTTTGTGGTTTTTCTAAAATTTTGATACACATTTTTTGTTCAGTCGATGTTTTTTTATAGATTACTTTCATGGACCTTTGCGTTTAATAACTCACTTGTTGAGCTTTTGGCTTTTCCTTGTGTGCATCATCAGCAGAGTTAGTAGCAGATGGAGTGCTTTTAATCCATATTAGATTTTTGTTGTTATGTTTTTGTTGCATTTCTGTACAAAATAATGTCACTTAAAGCAAGATATGCATCTTTGAATCTCTATGTGAAGTGTGTAAATGCTTAATGAGCTACTTACTGTTAAAGAGAGAGTTTTCCTGTGAGTGTTTACTCACCTGACAAGATTCAGATTCTCTGAAAATATTTCAACATATCAGAGGAAAAACATCCGTTACATCACACACACTGGTGAAGAGTCAAAGTTTCTGCATCAATGCAACACATGAGCCTTGACAGTGAACCTTCGATATAGACGAACTCTTCCGGTGCATTAGGTGTGATTGCATGGTGACATAAAATATTATGTTTTGTAGGAGATAATGTTATAGTGACAGTCCTGAATATAGTGTGTGAGGATTGAAAAGAAGATATGCAGAACAAGGGCATAATGAGATTTTTAAAGTCAATTATATCGATTATTTCTGCTTCTCTCTCATGTCAAAAGGCTACATTAGGATGCCAAAACAATTCAGCATGGAGGAAGGAGCTGTAATCTGCTGCAACCTTGAAATATGTTATGTGTCATATGGCAGCTATAGAGCTCTGGCTGGTGACACAGAAGGAAGGAGAAGCTGTGGTTTGTAGGATACACAGAGATTCACTGAAGCCTGGGTGATCATGGTGATTCTCAAGTTTGAACATACATGATGATTATTTCCTCTTCTGTTAGCCAGGTTTTGATGTGCAAAATGCCACAATATTGCAGACTGGGTGTAGAGAGCTCTAAGGCCTGGCAGTATTACTTTTTATCATTACTTATGTGCCAAAAAAGATCCTGGAGCTTAAACGTTTCAGTCATAAATCAGACATATTTGTGATGGAGAAGAGCAGAAATTTGAGTTGAAATCTATTTTAGAGGAAGTCTGAGTTCACTGTAATAACTTAAAAGTGGCCAAATTTGACCCAGATTTGGGAGCAGGGAGAGATAACCCGCGCTGTCCCGTTCATGCCGATACAGGACATGTGTTGTTCCCAGCTTGTGGCTCTGGTCAGGGAGGAGTGTGACATAACATCAGCTCTGACTAATCTTGACCACAGTGCAAAAGTTCAAATCCATTTAATGAACTGGAACCCCACTAGTTGTCCCTTGTGATTTAAAGCCCATTGAAAAAGAGCATATGTTTGTTTTCCCTTCTGCGACCAGGCAGAGGT
Organism: Pseudochromis fuscus; assembly: GCA_900323345.1. NCBI lineage: Eukaryota > Metazoa > Chordata > Actinopteri > Pseudochromidae > Pseudochromis > Pseudochromis fuscus. The sequence continues at coordinate 10,463 of OOFC01017294.1, forward strand.
CAGAGGTCGGACAGACCACCACTGTCACCCAATAAAACACAGCATCACCGCTGACCCCCTCGTCACCTCCCCAACCCCAGCACAATGGGAGGTCAATGGGGTGGAAATGTGTGTCGCTGCATCTTATTGTTGCCCCCAAACGGACTACACAAACCACAGCATGTCCACAAGCCGACCTCTGACCAATCAGCCGGCTGGCCACACACCCCGGGATCTGTGGGATGTCTCGGCGAGAAGATAAATATCTGAGCTGCAGCTTCGGTCTCTTCGATTTATCACTGACAAACAGGGAGAGGTGGTGTGGGGGGGGGAATCTTGTATTAATTTGTTTCTCTATTCAAAAACAGTATCTACATATGTACACAATATGATAACACTGCTGCTGGCTGTTTAAAAAAAGACAAATCCAGATACCAGCCTGATTTCTCCTTTAAAAAAATAAAACTGGCAATAATCTATATTTTAAATTTATCC
>OOFC01017294.1:14939-25671 GCA_900323345.1 Pseudochromis fuscus
GCAATGCTGTGTGTGTTTTGATGTGTATGGGTCTTGTGTAAGCACATGTTTTTGCGTTGTGTGTGTGTGTGTGTGTGTGTGTGTGTGTGTGTGTGTGTGTGACTGAGCGAGCGGGGAAGTGAGCGAGAGCAAAGAAGGGCATATGGAAACAGGAAGGGAGGGCGTACACAGAATGATGTGTGTGTGTGTGTGTGTGTGTGTGTGCGTGCGTGCTGGATTCAGCTGTATTCACACACACTCGTCATCCCCACCACCACTTTCTCACCAGCTGTACTGTATAAAAGTGTAATCATTAAATCAATATGCCATTTGATCAAGAATATTTTACTCTGAGTTTTTAAGCAACATCTCATCTCTCAGTCTCATACAGTCGTATTTCATGCTGACATTAGTTTTTTTTTCTCTCTTCCCCTTTCAGGGTTAATTAAGCTCCCGCTGACTTCCAGCTGGAGCCCAAAATAAAACGAGATCTGGAGGCATTTCAGAAGAGTAATATTACAATATCTTTAAACATAAAGACATAATGTGTTCTTCTTATTAAAGGAGTATAAATGTTTCGCAATTAAAGCACATTTAGTAATGTGTGTGTGTGCGCGTGTGTGTGTGTGTGTGTGTGTGTGTGTGTGTGTGTGTGTGTGCCCCCTTATATTTTGTTCCCACACAAATCTGGATTCTAATTAAGATTCCTTTGAGTTTACACAGACAGAAGCTGTCCTACTTCCATACATACCACCTCTAAATATGCTTCATTTTCAATTATACACACTACACACTGTTAGTATGGAACATGGGATTAAGACATGGTGATGTACAAATTAACCTCAACACATTTTCACATAAACTGCTGCAGAAATTGCACAAAACACTCCACAACCAAGCAAAAAAAAACAAAAAACCTGCAGATAAAAGGGTCCAAAGTATAGAAACAATATCAATTGTACCCCTACTATTTAAGCCATTTTCTCTGCATTAGCTTTTATACTAAGGCAGAGGGGAATTGTCATTGGCTAGAGGTTATGCATTATTTCACCGGCGAACCATTTTTGCTCCTCTTAGCAGTGTAAACTATGAGCGTGAATTTCAGATTTAAATCTGCCAAATGTAAGCTGAAATTTGAATAATGGCATTTTAAAATCTCTTTTTTTAATACGACTGTCATTTTTTAAGTGCTGCTAAATATCAAATGGGTCCATCCTAATGCTACACTCTTGTGCACAGTTTCCAAATTCTCTGTTGTGCCATGTTAGTGTTACAAGCATTGTACAAGCTGAGATTAGGTCAGACAAAACAAGTGATACAACACATGCTGCGTCCCGACAGTGTTCACATACTGTATGGTAGCATGCAGGTATGGCAAAAAAAAGGAAACAATGGCAGAAGAGGGACTGAAAGGTTGTCTTTTTTTATGCGATTTAAACTCATCCACATCTATAAATGCAGCTCATTACTGACAGTCTTTGCAGTTTTGTTCTCAGACTCATGCTGTTTATCCAGTTTTGGAAATGCCCACAAAATAAGCAGTGGTACAGCTGAATCGTTGCATGTGGTTGCCTGGTGATAAGATAAAACTGAAGAAAAAGGACGACTGTGAAGCCCATAGTGCAGTTTTCCTCTATCAAAACATAAGTGAATAGGTTGTCAAATGCATTGTTCTTTACAAAGCAATAAAGTACAAAGTGTTCTGAATTGGATGATTTCATTTTAATCATACGTTAGAAGCTGCGGCTGTTTATACCAGACTGCTGCTTCTTAGCATTGTGTGTGAGTGTGATTTTATTTTTTCCTCACTTGGTGCAGACAGGTTCTCACCTCTGAACCTCTGGAGCTGCTGTAAAATAAACCTCTGCTTATCATTAGCAATGTTTATGTGCATTTATATTTACATATATGTCTCATTATTGGAACATTTTTAAAAGTCAAACAGCATTGAACCGTTACTTTCTTTTAACCCTATTTTTCCAACAGTTCTTTCTAAATCTTGGGATACAAATCTGCCAAAATGTTCTCCATACATGAAGAAAACAAATGGTTTGGAAATGCCTTGAATGACACATAAAAGCATCTTCTGATCTGACTCGAAAGCTGCTTCAAGTCTTTGTCACTTCACCTTGAAATTTTGATATTTGGCACAACTATCCTCCCATAACAAAAAACAACCTCATAAGGTGCTTGTGCCAGCTGCTTGTTAAGACCCCTGGTAGCTGTAGTAATTATTTTAGTAAGATTATTATGTGTTATGCATTTACCTTGATGTTGGTGAATATGGTTAACTACAAGGAATTGAGACACGTATTGTCATTGCAGTTTGCTTCTCGACATGAAGGCGTGCACGAAAAGATCAACGCACAACATAAACAGGACCAAACCTACGAGGTGACTTCATGTCAGCGCACACACACACACAAACGCCTTAAGTGACATTTCACTGCAGGAGTCATGGCAACCATTTTAGTCCAAACCCTACTATTACCACCTGGACATATCGGGGCTGAGACGCACAAAAGAAGGAGAACTTCCGAGTGTGTGTTTCCTGCATTGTTCCTCCTCGAGACCTCCTCAAAAACACCAGGACAGGTCAAGGCCAGGACAAATACTCCCTGACCTCGGAGAACTAATGGTCGCAGGGGGGTTGGCTGCAGTGAATCAAAACCTCCACATTTGACCTTTGGGGGCAGGAAGTGGAGGGAAGGGAAGTTGCAGCTTGTCACTTGACCTCTACATGTGCGACTTACTGTCCCCCTGGGAGAAGAAGAAGAAGAAGAAGAAGAAGGAGGTGAAGGCAGAGGGCAGAGCTTTCCGATGGCCTCCTACAGCCAGCTCCAGTTTTGTTGAGGACAATGAGCAATCAGGGGTAAGTGTTGGTGATTAGGGAGACACTCAGAGCAGACCTGGCCTCCAATGAACCTCCTGAACCTCCACAACAACATCTGCCTCCAGCAGCCCTCTTCAAACCATGTTCACACTGAGCGAGCGAGATCTGAAAACACAGACGCCAAAAAATCTTCTCCAGAGTGGACATTACCGCTAAAATGTTAGGCTTGCATTAATTTAATTTGTGTGAGGAGTCTACATTTTTAAATGCACCTAATTTGAAAGCAGAGGGTGAACATTTGGGAACAAGGAGCAACAGGATGACCAGGTTTAGTAAATGAACCATGTCTGTGTTGGTTGTAAAACGGTGGCTGTAATACCGTATTTTCTGGACTATTGAGCGCACCTGTCTATAAGCTGCTATTGAATTTATTCGAACAGTTTCATGTGGTCCACTCTGACCGGGTCTGATGTGACGAGGCTAAATGTATCGGCGGCACGGAGCTTGCTAGCTTGTAAAAAGCTCACGAGCTTCGTGCTGCCGATACAAGAGAAACACTGGTGTTTAAGTTAAAGCGTCGGAAAAAAGTAGCGACTTATAGTCCGGAAAATACGGTAAGTAATTTTGTAAAGACATGTTTTCATTGCCACTTCAGGGCTGCTGTGGAGGTCAGGGTGGTGGTGGGGTGAGTAAAACATTCTGCTTGACGTAAAGAAAGCAGTTAGCTGCATGCATGTTATTTTTCAGTAGTGTTTTCAGCTTAGCGTGATCATCATTTGTTACCATGGTTTGAATAGGTGTGAGTCTTACCTGTAGCATGACCAGGTGCAACTTTCAGGGCAGTTTTGTGATTTTTAGGCTGTTGCAGCATCTTTTCACATTTTATTCTCAGTTGGTGTGAAAAAAACTAACGATATTTAGACCATTATGGAATAAAAATAATATAATTCAAATTTAGGGTTAGTAGTTCTTTGAGGCTGCATGACCCTCTGACCCAGACATGTATTCAGTGGTTGTGATCTAGACGCCTGGGATAATAAAAGCATTTAAATGAAGAAATAATTTCAGAAACAATTGTAAATGGACACTTAAAATGCCAAACCTGCAGTAAAACAATGCAGGGTTGACTAGAAAGCAGTGATGGATAACTGGCTGATATTTGCAGACATCTGGGGTAAGTTCAATATGTAATATACCGTATTAATTTATATACTGCGGCACAAAAACTGGCTGCATGTACATTTTTACTTCAAAATACGACGCCATTAGGAAAATGAAATTTCTGCTGAAGTACGTCCTACAAAAATCCACACAGTTGATCAAATATCGGTCTTTGCTGAGATAAAACATCATCACCACTTTGTCTGGATGATAATTAGGTCTTGCATTTAAAAAAAAAAAAAAAAGCCACATATCTTTAGTGCTACAAAAATCTGAAAACAACATTGTTGCAATCAAAACCGCTTTAGTGTTGAAAGCCGTCGCAGTGATTACCATATGGTAACAGCAGCATGCACAAAGACGTTCCCAGGCTTTGATGGTAAAACAGAGGACGCCATTGATGCTGCTGTGAATGTGATGCACCCGTAATATGCTGCATATGTTTCTCATCCCGTTGCAACTCTATGGGATTAAGCCTCCAAACCCAGACACCCACACACATACACACATGCAAAGTGTACTGCATGGGATCTCAGGGTCCCCCTAATCATGTTCCTACCATGGGTCCCCCTCTCTTCATTAAAACTCAGACAAGAAAAGGGGGTGCAGACAGGACCAGGGTGGCAAAGAAAGGCTGCTGAGACAGAGTCCTCCAGCCTGTCTGGTTAGGAGTGTGGGAGCGTGTGTGACGGTGTGTGTTTTTGGAGAGGGGGGGGTGTATGGGAATTGACTTTGGCTTTAAACAACTTGATTGAGAGACACCCACCCACCCTTCTTCTCCGGGGCAGGAGTGGCAGTCGAGCACCGAGGGACCCGCCACTACTACTGCAGCAATTTGCTGTCTGGGAGGCACAAAGGGGAGGTCAGAGGTCAAATAAGTGCAGGGAGATGGAGGTGCTTTCTCATGGTAATGCCTTCACAAACAACTCTGCATCATTCCAGGGCTGTCGGAGGACAACGCTGGTGGACGGGACGGAGGCTCTTGTGAATATGACGCCGGTCTGATGATAAATGACACCTTTAGGAATCCATGAAAAATTACAGGCGGTGAGTTGAGCGGGTGGCAAACAACTGTGAATCACAGCTACATGTGTAACATCAGAGAAAACACCAGCTGCAGTTTATGGTGGAGATTTTCAAAATATTACACTTTTAAAAATCTGTTTCTGTGAAAAACCTGATGAAACCTTAAAAACATGAAACACATATTTAGCTTATTGTGATCCTGGAGAGTCCAATCTGATTCATTCAGACGAGGGACCAATACATTTATGCAGTATTCAACATAAATTCATACAAGGTGACTCAAAAAAAGGAAATATTTATTTAGAGGGTAGATGTGGACTTGCTGGCGGTGACTTCCCTCTTCAAGCAACATGAAATGACCTCTGGACAGATTGCACAGTAAAGACACAACATATGTGCTTTGGTGGTGCAACACGGACCAGAACCACAGGGGAAGTCACTAAAAGTCACCAAAATAACAAGCTGCTTGGAGTTTGATTATTCAGGACCCTTATTTTCCTCTGTGGAGTCCAGGGAATGAGGGATGTGTAAAAAAAAAAAAAAAAAGTGGGGGACAAAAACAAACAAAGGAGCCAGTCAAACAAACAACCAGACTCTGACATCCTAAACCAAAAAGATAAACCAAACACTGATTAGAAACTGCAACCCAAAAAAAAAAAAGACAGAGAGGGGGAGAAACAGCATGTCTGAAGCGAGGCTGTAAATTCACTCAGCTCAGATCAAACCACCAAGCTCCCAGTGACACTACAATATGCCACATCCCTCATGCTCCTCTGCTGCCTGCTGGCACACTGGCAGCAACCAGGCCTCCTCACTCCTGCTTTGTGCTCAGCTTGATGAGCGAGTGGATACCAGCCCCTCTCAATCACCTGCTTCAGTGAGGGGGAGGGGCAGCACCCAGCCGGGCACAGGACAGACACACACCAGCCACATGCAGGTTTACAGTGAGGACCGAGGCCCTTGGTGATTCATGGACTGACAAACTTTTATGAACTATCATTTCTGACTTGGACTTTTATAATCCTACAATTTGCATCCTTCAGACAGTGGATGAGTTCTGCTTCCCAGTATCATCAAGAATATGGATGCAAATTTCTTAATAGTGGTGTCGGTACCAAACAGAAAACATTGTTTCCTAGAGGGTCAGGGTCCAGATGTATGAACTGCAGCAGAGTCAAAGGAAGTAACTGGGATGGAGAACGGACAAAACACTCAGGGGCTGGAGTTCACACCCAATCTATCGGACGGGGTTAGGTTTGCACAAAAAATAGACTTCCATTAAATGTAAATAAATATGGAGACTTCTTCTGTATTGAACCAGATCAGAATTTCTCCCTAATCATAAGGAAGTACTTCCTGTGCCTTTACATAACCATAAACAGGTGGAATAATGTTGTAGTCTTAGTGAATTGCTAGCTTGCAAAATAAGGTAACAGCAAAGTTTCCCAAATAATTAATAGACAATATATTATTGGATTTTTCCTCAAGTTAGAAATACTGAAACATAATTTCTGGGAGACCGGCCTGGTTAAGAGTTATCCTGTGCGATGTGTTCTCCATGTTTCCTTTCCAGTGTCCACCAAAGAGTAAACAGTGAACAGTGAATTCTTTAAAGGAAATGAGGGTGATCCACCACATCCATCATACCCAAATACACAAAAGTATGAGGTCTGATCTTCATTTTTCTTAAGATGTAAAAGTAAGAATGATATGCTAAAGATTGTTTCCAGGTGAAGTTTCTGAGTTAGTTCTTGAGAATAGTTGTACAAAAAAATGCCTCCAAGTCAACAAAGTCAAGGAGGTGGTGCATCTCACCCTCACACACACACTCCCACACACACACACACACCCACAGACATCACCGCCCTGTTGTAGCTGGCTGGCTGCCTCTCAGGAGGAGGTTGTGGGGTTGCGATTGACTCCACCACCTCTTTCCATTTCCCTCTGAGGGGCCACAGAGACAGAGGAGGGCCTCTCCACACGCACACATGAAGCATTATGTTTGTATGTCTTGCTGTCTGGGTGAAGAGGTTGTTCAGACAGGGGAGGAGGCACGGGAGGAGGCGGCAGCTCAGGCTCCATTAATGGGATGTTCATCAAAGCTGTCTGGGATGTCGACAGAGGCCGGAGGCACGCGCTGCACACACCTGAATACTCTGCATGTCTCCAGGTGACACTTCCTGAAACAAGGACACCAGGGAAGAACTGGATTTCTACAGAGCGTCGTCTATGCAGTGTTTAAAGGCAAACAGCTGATCATTGTAGCTGGAAGCTTGGAAGACTTTCACAGTGTTGCACTCGGTCGGTCACATGAAGACAGCCAGAAATGAGTGTGTAAAGAGATGAAGAAGAGCTTCAGAAAGAGATGATACTGGATCATCAGACAAGAAGCTCTGGATGGAAGTCAAAACATTCAGCACAAAAAATATCCTGACATTGTGGTGGTGGTTCTGTTTTCATCTCTGTTTGAATCAAAGTCAGCGATGCATTAGTATAGTCACAACAAACTGTCAAACCAACTGATGCACTGATAAACTGACTCCTTGTGTTACATCACATGACAAACACTGACCTGAAGCAGCTGATTTCCTCTTGTTCACTGTGGTGCACTTCATAAAGTTTGACCTTAATGTCAAAAAAACTTTGATTGTCCAAAAGTGTTAATTGTGCCACCGCCCCCTACTGGCTGGGAATGCAAAACCTGAACATTAACATTGACAAACTGTAGATGAATTATCTGTGTAACGACCTTTAATGGTTTGTCTACAAGAGCACAGACCCTGGCTGACAGACTTCTGGATGACTCTGACTCCGAATCTCACAAACAGGTGCCACAAAGATATGCAAAGCAACTATGACCAAAAAGAAACCCACTAAATGCAAAACAACAACAATATATAAATTTAATAATGATCAAAAACATGGTTCTTTGAATCCACCTATGTTGCTCTCATGTAGGAGGAGCTGGGAGTCATTGTCTTCTAATACCTGGTGTCAGCAGGTTAAAAACAAACATCAAGACTCCTTTTGATTGTTTTTCCTTTTGTATTATTACAGAACATTCAGTTGAGTTTGTTTAACATTATACATGTTATTTATTCTCCTGTTTTCCCCACTCACCTGGAAGTGAACTACAGAAGTCTAACAGTGTGGGTGGCACCATGATTTCACAAGAGTCTTTCCTGATCTATTCTGCTCAGCAGCTGTTTAAATTGACCTCACTGCCCTCCTAACCCTGACATATATAAAGAAACATGATGTTTTTGTCCTCGGACACAAGCCACTTCTCAACATTTCATTAAATACACCTTGGATTAAATATATGCAACTGCTGAATGGAAATAATACACTGCTTATTTGCATATCCACACTACTACTACTGGACAGAAGAAGCTTCATCGTTTCATGTGGCCTTGTTCACAGATCCATTGTGTTCGTGCCTGTGTGCGTGTATGTGCGTGTGTGTGTGTGTGTGTGTGCTGAATAGTATTAGCAATGTGAAGGATTTTACATGCTTCTGCTAACATTGTGCGTCTGTTGTCAGGATTGTGGGTATTTTTAAGAGCCTGGACATATTTTATTAGAGGACGACATCGACGAAAAATAATACCTAACTTATTATTATTATTATTATTATTATTATTATTATATTGGAGAGCATAAAACAGGTTTTGTTTCCCCAGGTTTAGCCAAACCAGATGCCAGATGCTAGAGTAGGTGTGTGTCAGCTAACCACAGTTTCAACCACTATCTAATCCAATAATAATCAGAAATATTAACCCTTTGTACAGAAGGTCTCATCAGCTCCACAAACCTGCTTCATGTCAGCAAATTGTTACAAAATCTGTAGAGGTTTTTGCCTGTTGTTGTTTTTTCTTGTAAAAAGTTGAAGTTGCACGTGCTGTATTCTCAGATGGGATGAGTTTGATAAAACAAATAAAATAAACCACAAACTCATCCACCTGTTTGTGTGTTTGTGCTCAGCAGGTTTCAATGAAACGTTGACTGAATACACTGCAGCTCACTCTGAACCATGAAGATCTTTTTTAGCACAGCACATTACTCATAAGAAAATCGCTGATTTAATGAAAATCGTTCATTGCATCATTTCAAAATAAAATACCCGTGTTTTGCGTTTGAGTGAAATTTCAAGAGATGACTGTCAGGATCAGATTAATGTTTGCCACGACCTAAATTTTAGCTCAGACATACAATAAAAACGAAAATGATCCTCTAAACTTTAATTTTTCGATCCTGGCAGCAAACAGAAAAGACGTTTCTCTCTGTATCAATTTCGTAAAGTATTTTCGTGAATAGATAACTTTTGTGTTGCACATTTACTAATTAATTAATTAATCTTTTGATCATATAGGCTATATATTTTCGAAATAAATTTAAAACTGTGACTTAGAATAAAGAGCAAAAGCTGAAAAGTAATATTTCTTTAATTTTATAAAAACATTAAATTAGTTACTAGTTGCTAAACTCAGGGTTTGTTTTGGGTTAGTTTTTGTCCCTCATTGTTTTTAAAAAAAATTACAAATCTGATCCACATATTTCATAATTGATCTGAGTTATCAGTAAAAGTTCAAAACTAAACTTGCATCATATGATTATTTTATGGCTACAGTCTGCTGGGTGAGGGTTTTGTGAGCCTTTGTGCAAGAAACGTGACCCAAACATGAATTTATAATGAGGAAAAATATAACAGAAACGGTGTATTATTGTCTTTGTGTTATTATAAAATAATACAAATAATTAGGACTTAAATCACCTACAGTGGGCGACAGCAGGAGCTGCGTATGTCACAGACACCTCCCTGCGTAATGCCAGTGGTAAACTAAAATATTCTGCGTTCAGTGTTGAAGGCGGTTGAAATTATTCCAGAGGCGGATTAAAAAGATCACATTCAGAAAAAAAAAAAAAAAAAAAGCAGAGAAGCGGGCCTTTATTAGTGGCGGTGCCCGGACAGGAGCTCTCCTCTCCGGGCCTTTTCTTTCTCCACGCAGGCCCCTCATTCTCTCCCTCTCTCTTGTCTTGTCTGCTGAGGGGTGTCTAATCAGGGAAGACAAGCGGCTGACGGAATGACGATGCTTAATTGGCATGGAGTCGTGGGAACGCGTAAACAAACAGCTGCCATTTTCATTTTGCTTGTTTCCCCCTCGTCCCCTCTTCCTCATGAATAAAAGCCGCCGCGGAGAAGAAGTGGAACAGCAACCTGGCAGCTGCAGGGAGGCTGGACTGAAGGAACGAAACAGAGAAGAAGAAGAAGAAGAAGAAGAAGGAGAAGAAGAAGAAGAAGAAGAAGGAGGAAAAGAAGAAGAAGAAGAAGAAGAAGAAGAAGGGGAGGAGGAGGAGGAGGCCCTGGATTGGAGATTAGCCTCACTTTAATCCGCCCTCCACCTCCTCCAGTGATGGGAGGAAAAAGCAGCGCACAGATATACCTTCTGAACAACAGAGAAATCTCCTCTTCACATAAAGAAGAACACATTTCCAAGATAAGCCCTGCATGTGATTATCCCATTATACAAGCATGGATGTGCCCTGCAAGAAAGAAGAAAGAAAGAAAGTGTTGTGCCTTATGGCGCAGTATATTCCTGCAAGGACACACAATTTAAGACACAATTTCTTTCTTTTCTACTCAGTAAAAATCAAAATTTGTTAGACAACTTCAATATGCAAGAAATTATGGCAATAAATGACATGAAACTATTTAAGTGTATGACTAAAAGA
>OOFC01017295.1:0-10909 GCA_900323345.1 Pseudochromis fuscus
TTTATATTGGACACTGGCAGTTTAGATTGTTATGTTATATTAACGAGGCTTGACAACCGAGCTTCATCGTACACAACGTTTTTATCTCGTCAACACCACAACAACTGTTACCATGACAACCTTCCGTTTATACCCGTCATTAACTACAGCTACCGGCAAGTGCAAAAGCCTAATACATCACAGTTAAGTTATCTGAGCAGTTCATGTTCATTTCTGTTAAGGTAAAGAAAGTGAAATCAGCACACAATAATACTTACCCTGCCATACAGGTGCAGTTTGCAGTGTGTATATAGTCCTCCACTTTGTTGATAATGCACCAGAGTAGCTTGACAAGCCTTTGCTAGCCGCCATACTTCCATTGCCACAATGCGCGCGCACACTTCTTTGTTTACTAACAGTAAATGGGTCTATAATATATCTATTTTTGACTCCCTCAGTCTCCCCCTCTTATTCGCTTCCTGTCTGACTCCTCAGCAGCACCAGGATAGTGGACTTAAGACTGTCAATTAGGGTTAAAAGGCTTCGAGGGTGGTGGAGAGCAGTGAAGCATGACGGCTGGACCTGGCACAGCACCTGATGCCTAATAATGAAAATTGACAGGGCTTGTTTTTAATTCTCCTGCTACTTGGGGCCATATTGCTCGGGAGCACAATAATGCCGGAGGGTGGACTGCCACACCTTCAGGCAGGTTTCTCCATTAGCCTCGCGCTCCCTCACATGCATGCTGTGGGAGTGCAAAAGCGTGTCAATAATATACAAACCCTCAGTCCCAGTCGAAGCCGCGCTGATGGAAAACTCCCCGCTTTGTCTCGGAGTGAAGCAGCACAGCATTCTGTTAGTGTTATTATGCTTTGTATATTTTTCCTTTTCCATTTTTAAGAGCGGTCTGAGAATAGCATGAAAGGTAATAATGTGTGAACTTCCAGTGAGAAATACATTTGGAAAAAGTTTTAGAAGCACACAGCGCGCCACAACTTTAAAGGATCAACAATGTTACGCTAGACAACCAAGAAATGTGGCCTGCACAGCGCGAACAATTTACCATTGATGCAGGAAATCAAGGAGACTGAATGTGTAACTGTGGATTGATTTTGTCTAGTAGCCTTTAGAGGACATATTTTCCTTCACCAGCATCCTACAACTCGTTTAATCTGCCTCGGATGAACAACAAGTTGGTAAGGAAATACATCATGGTTTCTCTGTGATTTCATATTAAAAATAAAAACGAGAAGAAAAAGTGAAAAAGTTTCTGACAGTGAAAAACATCAGCACCGCAACATTTCTCTGATCATACAATTACACTTCTTAAGTTTTTCGCTGCACCGTTTGAGGATAAAATGCAAGTCAGTGATAAAAATAAAAACCCTTGTGAGGCTGCTGGCAGTATTTGGGCTCCAACACTGTCAAAACATCCAATAAAGTAGGTGAGAAGGTCCTGTAGCCAATTAGGGAACAGTAAAAGACTGAGGCTCAGGAGAGGTTTTATTGTAATGCCGCATCACTGCAACATCCTCCGATTATTTTTAGACTCTGCCCCAGAGCAGAGGCTTGTGAAAGGTGTGTGAATATGCCCTTGCCTGGGAAATGTCACACCCGCACAGCAACATCAAGTGTTGAATTCAGTCCTAGCTTAAGGTATAAAGTCAGAACCGCTCTCAGTCTAGAGCCGAACATGTGCACTCTCATTAGGATCTCTTGTACGTGTAGTGAGGGGAAGAGAAAGGAAATGCGCGGATTCGAAAGCCTACGGCTGACAAATTAGTGGGTAGATGCACCGCTGTAAGCAAGAGCTGGCTGCCTGACCGATTAGGGTGACGTATGCATCTCATTGGCGGACAGCTTTCATCAGGAAACTCAATTGCCATGGCGACAGCCAAGTGACTCAGGATGGGAACAGTGGGCGGGCTTGTGACATACTGTGTCATATTTGCAGGCACTTACATTGCTTATGCAGCCACTTATGCTGATATTGCTTTTGTTTATGATAGCCTGATGTTATTTCATTATGGATGGATACTTTGTCTGAGTGACTGGCAGTGAAGTGGAGGGTGGTCATTCAGGAAAATTTGTGGCGCCTTTGGGCATCGCTGCGATACTAATGAGCAGTTTGTTAGTTTAACCGTGTAGAAGTTACCACATGATTATGAGACTAAAAAACCTAAAGCTCCATAAACTATGAGTGTGTAATGAAGTCGCCTGTGTATATATCACACAGAGAGGCAGAAGCTATTGTGTGAGTCTAGGTTTGCATGATGGAGTTATAGAAGAAGTGAGGTGGAAATGCACACACATCTGGATATGTAAGTGAGAGTGAAAGAGAGAGCACGGTACAGGGTATTAAATGAAGGGACCCGTTTTGTAGCCAGGGGGTTCAAGTACTGCTGACCTCTGCTGTGACCACAGTCGTGTTGACAGCAGCTGCACTTCACACATACTCCCCCAGGCCTGATGTGTCCACTATCCTTCAGAGATGAGACCGGGCTATAGGAAGACTTATAGAGTGCAGCCGAGACACTAAAACAACACCACGGAGCGGCATATCGCTCACTCACAAAGACCCCAACTGGCAGAGCCTGCCTTTCATAGGAACTATTTCATCTCAGCTGGTTAACTTACCTCTGACAGCGATGATATAAAATCCCACACAGAGAAAAAGGAGAATATCCATGTGTAAAACCATTCATGTAGAGCTATCAGAGGAAAAAAAAAATGCCCTGCCTTCATGTTTGTTCTTGATTTTGTGGTTCTTGATGTTAAGGCAGGGTAGGAAAACATTTAATTTATTTATTTTCTTTAATGTATTTTATTTCCTGCCAGCATGACATCAATAAATCACCAATGTATTCCTCCACTAATTGAGATTTGACTTGTCCTCGTAGCCAACCAGCCGACCAGCCAGCCTGGCTCCAGCATTTGTTGTTTGCTTATTATTTAAAGTGTCATTTCAAGTGAGCACATTAACACTTATTAAATTTATTTGGGCATCATTTAGAGTAATTGGTAAAGAAGGAGCCAAATGTGCAGAGATATAAACAAAAACACTACATCCAGAGCCTAATTCCTCTCATATGTGTTGGCTGGACTTCATTTTTTTTCCAAAATTAATCCCTATATACTAATTAAACACAGGGTAATTATATTGTTTAAGTTGTCCACATGGTCCAGAGCAAACTTTTCCCTCTGCTACACATTTTTTTATGTACATGTTCTTATTATGTATTGAATCTCGCAGCTAATTTTATGGTAATCAAGCCCAATTGTCCCAAGGTTATTCTGAAAGTCACACCTTTCAACTTTTTTTTGGTATTACAATGAGCTGGAGTTGTTATCGGGGGCATCTCGGGTAATTGCCGTCATTCAGTACAGTAAAACTGACCACAGGTGGGCCGCTAATAGGAACAAAAGGCTATGTTCATTATGTGTCCGAGTCAGCTCTTTTCATGGAGTGGGCAGGCTATCGCACAACGCATTTGACCATTAGAAAGAAAGGTCCTCCACAACTTCCATTATACCATTCCATAATTCATCAAACACGCTGAATTTTTCAAGAGGGATTCGTCATCGGCATAGATTTTTATCGACAATAGGCTGCCTTGTAGTTCACTGATTGGTTTGCAGACGGGCTGAGGAACAGATGAGAGATGAACATGAAACGCTGCGTTAGGATACCTGTCAAATCTGTCAAGTTCTCCAAACCTTTGTGTGCATGGCCCTCCTTATGATGAATTAATGATTAATCAGGATTTTGTGAAAAGTCCCAGCGAATGATAGAAGAATAATGAGATTGTCTTTGATCATTTTTATGTTCGCTCGTGTCAGTAATTTGTGGTAAGCCATCTGAATTCGGCTATTGAAATTCACTGTAAGCTGCAAGCCTATTAAGTGTTCCTCGAAATCACATCCACATCAACAAACCCACCAGTGGATCCCAGATATCCAGAAAGATTCGAGTTGCAGCGTTCCTGCTCAGCAGCAGTCTCTCAGGCTGGCTCAGACATCCGATCCTCACTGTGGACAAACCATTATTATGTCGATGATTGGACTCCCTGTGTGGGAATACCCAGTGCTCTCCTCTCTGACTGTGTGAGCCTAATACTGTGTGGCAGGTCCGGCACTCCGCTGCCTAAACACATCTGTCATGTTTTGTCATAGTGACACAGCAACCAGCCGACTCCCACCTCTGTGGCAGGGTACACTATATCACAGCGCAGATACATCTGTGGACATGAAGACGTGTGGAAGACAGAGACGGACAAAGTTGACATTGCACTGATGTAAGCTAATACCAGGCAATACTTGGATATAACAGGATGCAGAAATTACACAAGACAACTGGGGAATCAAGAAAAAGACGAGAAGAAGCAGAAGAAAAGGATCAGTGGCTTTAATATACCCACGTATCACATCATTTATATTTCAAAAGCTACATGTGGGCCCACAGCTTTGAAAGGTCAAATGTAGATGGTGTCCTGTTGGCCCAGTGGTTTGATCCACACCACCAATTTACCACACAGCTCCCTCAATCTGAATCTCAGCAGGAGGAGGGTTTGTTAGTTTTTTTTAATATCCCTGTATAACTGTGTTGAAAGACACAATACCAATAAATGAAAGTTCAAATGTGCTCCCACAAAACAAAATTACCGCAGTAATCCCGAAGACTCTAAAAGAGATATGAAACTATCGGAGAAAATATAAAGCAGGTACTTCACAAGAAAAACTTAGCAACCTGACTGTGTGTATTTTCTTTGATTCACTTCTCTCTCAGGTTCTTCAGCCAGTATTGACTGTCAACAGGAATTGATTAGATCTAACCTAGAAATGTGAAACAAATCTGTGCCGTGTCTGCCGGCTCCAGCAGAGTATTCATTTTCGGCCCCTGTTTAACTTTTTAACACCCAAAGTCCAAAATTGACTTCTGGCATTAAAATATTTATACGTGAGTTGTTTTGCTAAAGAGGTGAATTCTCCTTTGTTTTTGCTGATGCCTTGAAATGATGCACACTACATAAGGCTCATGTTAGAACAGCAAAGTAAATAGCAATCAAAAACTTTTCTAACCCTCTGAGGTCGAAACAACTAAATCTAACTTTTTATTTCTTTCTGCCTCCATATTTTTTTTTTTTTTTACCTACACTCACCCAAGAATGCATATTGAATAAAATAAGTCCAAATGGGTACAATGTAAAGACTCTGTTGAGGTTATTTTAGAGGAGCAGTACGGATACACAAAACTACTTTATTGTGTTCAAGGTTCCCTGCAGGGCGTTTCACTGGATTATTGAGTGGCACTACCCCTATGGATTATCTGAGCAGACTTACAGTTTGTATTGTATCTCTCCAGAGGTGAAAATGTTATTAGCGGCTCTCGACGCGACCGATACACTTGCACATTCTTAGCATTGTGTGTGCTCACACGCTCCTTGAGCTATGGCAATGATCCCATCACAGTGTGGAGAACAGGAACGTTAATACATGAAGATGTTGGAGAGGACGGCATTCATGTAGTTCAGGGCTACACACTGAAAATCCCATGACTGAAATCTGACTAGTCCCAAATCAGCATGTTTCTGCGATGTGTGCT
Source organism: Pseudochromis fuscus (assembly GCA_900323345.1). Taxonomy (NCBI): domain Eukaryota; kingdom Metazoa; phylum Chordata; class Actinopteri; family Pseudochromidae; genus Pseudochromis; species Pseudochromis fuscus. The sequence continues at coordinate 5,582 of OOFC01017295.1, forward strand.
ACACATCAAACAGAGAATTTTTAGTTGTGATCGTGGGATTATGGTCACCATTTCTTTGTATTTATTGTTGTATCAAACAATGCTGGAAAAATAACTTTTTTTTCAATTATATACAACTGCAGCACAGTGTTGCCACAAGCAACACATTGAAGAGGTTGAGCTATTGTTGGTGCAGTGTGACAGTGGGTAAACACACATAGGTGAAACAGGTGCTGTGGCCCCTGTGTTTTGATAGTAGACTTAAAATAACCTATTTTAGAGAGGAACCGTGAGGATTTTAAAACTGCAGGACTTTGTCCAAAGACGAAGAAAACCTGCTGGCAAAAGCTCTTTTGATTGCTGAAACATGTATGAGGTCATTTACTTATTACACAGTACCTTGCAGACTCTGCCTTTGAATGCTAACATCAACCATAGGGTCTCTGACAAATGCAAACGGGTGGACATAATTCTTTACTGTCAATGCTGAGCACTTACAGTGCAGAGACAACAAGCTAAGTTGAAACACTTGTTCCCAGTGGCCAGGATGAGTGACAGGGATGAAGGAATGAAAGCCGCTGTCACTCAAGATTTTCTTGCCTGTCATCAGAAATGTGGTGGCTGTCATCACATGGAGCAGGCGTCAGGGGCGCAGGTGGAGCTAAAAGTGGGAACAGCTATGGAGAGAGTTAACTGTGACTGACAGGAAGAACAGAGCAATTACAGTCCCTGCCAAGGGCTTTGAGTTCACTAGAGGTTAGGATAATTGAGAAGGCAATACATAACCTGTGCTATATATTTTTCTTTTAAGTCTTTTGATTTCAATCTCTGCATGTATTTTTTTGTCACATTCGCTAACCACTGATATTTTCCCTGACTCTACATCTTCAGTAAAACGCTTCAATTGACTCTCAGACTTTGCTCGGATGCTTCTTAGGAGGCGCATTAGTGATCTAAACTGTCCTAAATTGCCTGTTTTAAAATCATATTTGCTGTTCTTCAAAATACTCAACAAAACAAACAAAAAAAGTAAACACAAAATCCTTCAAAAATAAAAATACAAATAGTAAAAGTGCTCAACACACAAAGAGTTTCAGCTGCATTGCTTCTTGTTAAACTAAAATAATCAGGGTCATGTTCAGAGCATCCTCATCTCCAAGTGTACAGGCTCTCTAAACAGCAGGAGACAAACATGGCCTCTCTCCAGGAACACAAGATGGCACAGGCAGATGGCCAATTACATCCCATAATGCCTAATTGTAAATGATGAGGCAGGTGTCAAATTAGGCCTACCTACAAATGAAGGGGAATTCATAACACATCACCTGAGACAGATATATTCTATAATTTGTAAGAGAAACCTTAGGTAGAAGGGATTACTATGAATTTGTACAGGGAAAAGACACGAGTAGACAGTTTTATGAAATATCCTGTTCGGGAGAAATATGTGATATTTCATATACCCAGTGAGTATCAGCAGCTCCTGGTGAATCCAATTACAGATTGCGCAAAAGATGACAGGTTACGCACATGCATGGTGGTGGGTTCACTGAGGTTCATTTCACTCAGAGGGATGAGGTTAATTCTGGGTAGGAGAAGTATAAGTATTACAGCAACAGATCTTCAGAGCAGTCTTCACACAGCACTGATCTGTGTGTCAATTCAAAGCAGCAAATCCTTTCAATCAATGGAGAATTTTACAATAAACCTTTTTTAGTAACAACTGAGTGGTTTGGACTTCATGGTAATACCGTAATGCCTTTAAAGCTTGTTTACTTACAAATGTGAATTGAAGTTTTTTCATCATTTTGGGATCTGTTCATCACCTTTGAGCCATAGCTACTGCATTAGTAGAAGAGATACGAGGATTTCCAGCTTGTTTATTTGGACTCTCTTGTGGTTCACGCAAGTGTTTTGGTGACATTGTTAATTTAAGGTCAGTCCGCAAATTAACTCCGAAAGCTAAATTCACTCACCATGCAGAGCATCTTTTGTGGCTCTGGGGGAGCCCTGCCATCAGGGTCACTGTCACTGAGGCTGACGAAAAGCGAAAAAATAACGCAGAAGGATTGCAGCAGGGACATCTGATGAAGGACACTCCTGAGATGCATTATAAGATACGAAGGCTCCAAAACATTGGAACCTTGACAAATAATAAGAACTAAACGTCAGGATTTCTCACTTACTGCTGCTTTGAATTTGACTCTTCTTTCTTTATTTCCCCCATGCTTCATGGATGTGCAAAATTAACTTGGCAGCGTAGCAGATTGAAGATGCTTTTCTTTTCTGAGAAAGTGCAGAAAAATGCACCGAGAGTTGTAGAGTAAGATTATTTGTGGTGAGAAATACACACTTGAATGGATAAAAATGAGGCAGTCCAACAGAAAAAAAACAGAGTGTTTACTCTATTCTTTGAATACACTGACTAGTGAAGGTGCCTGGACATCAAAGAGTCACTCAAGGTCTGAGCTACAAGGCCATTTGCTGTTGCAATCAGCTAAGGCTGCATTGCTTTCTCCTCTTCTCTGTGTTTGCTCATCTCTCTCCCCTCAGAGGTCACTGTGTCCCCATTCTCCTTCTCATCTTTCCAAACCTGATTATTGGCTCCCCATCCAGACACAGTCACTTCTATTAATTAGAGCAAACCTTTTAGTCATTGAACATACATCTTCTCTTCTCAGACCGGCCAAGACCGGAGCAGACGTGCCACAGACCGTCATTAATTTGAAGTGTCTACCCTCTCTGTCTTTCCCCAGCCCCTGCCACCTCTCAGTGGTGGCAGCACAGCTCTCGTCCAGAAGCACCGAGCTGCTAAATAGCCACGACCAACCGTCCGGAACGACCCGGCAGTGAATATTAAAAATCCATCAGGCTGCAAATCAACAAGCCAGTACATGGCAAACACTATTATTTTCATATGGTGTTACTGTCACCCTTGGCCCCCCATTAATGATGTGGTGTTATAAAGAAAGTGAATCAGTGCCATTACGGCGTCCGAGAACCAACAACCTATTAGGAACTTTTGACCTGCTGGTTCAACATTCTGTCACGTCCGTGTGACAGCAGCCCTGTTGAGTGAGAGTGGGGAGTGAGAGTGGGGAGGGAGGGAGGAAAAAACAGACAGAACAAATCAACAAACTTCAGAAGGACACCCACAGCTGAGGGAGAAAAAATAGGAATTCTGAGAGCCTTGGACAAAGAAAAGATGTTGATTGCTTGCACTCATAGCCAAAGGTTGTCCCTATAAAAGGTTGCCCTTTCCTGAGCAGCCTGGCCCCTCTCTCTTATGAGCACACTCATATGCTTTTAACGATGCTCTCTCCCATCTCAGCGCTCAGCCTTCGCCCCGGGAAGACACTCTTCCATTACCCCCCTCCCCACCGTCAGAGGAAAGCACAAACATGTACGGGATGCAGAGATCTGCCGGCGGGTCCTCGCTCAGTCAGGCCTTAGGTGATGGGTGGGGTCATGCAGGTGGAGCTCTGGGAATTTAGGTTGGAGAGTCGAAAACACACTGAAGGCAGAGCGAGATAGAAATAGAACCAAAACTCCGGCTGTGTGTCAGAAAGCACTGCTGGGGAGTAAGGAGACAAATAAAAGGATGGAGAAAGAATAATTCTCATAATTCTCAAAGACACATTTACACGCCCATTATTCTGCTATTGTAAGACTCTTTACATGTCACTTTAAATCCACTAACCAAGAGGAGGAGGATGTGGAAAACAGTGTTATTATACGTAATTATATACATAATTTGATCAGTGAGTGTTTTGAATAAATAAAAACAAATAAGACTGTGTTTATGGATGAGAAAAGGAAATGATTTCCTATAATATCAAAAGTTTATCACTGAACACATTTTACATGGCAAGGACATTCGCCACAGAAACTACTTGAATCACGATGACAGCTTTAAAAGGAATTAAAATAAAAACTAAATGAACATGAATATGTTTTCTTCTTTCGTGTTCACGTGAAGGTCTTGGACGGCTGTCACCATCGTTGTTAACCTCCGACTTACTGATGCTTTGTGTCTCTCCAGTGTTTGGTTAATATGGATTTGAGTATGTTGCTGGCATACTCTTACACAACAAAGAAGCAGTAAATCCCCAGACAGCCTCAAGCAAAGGACTTTGTCCCCCTGACCCACTCTGCTCGGCCAGCTGAGCGTCCCACATAGGCTGTCCACTCACTAGGAGCAAAGCACTCCCAATGGTGCAAATGGTGGTTTAGATCCATCTGAGCTCCGACTGGGGCACCTTGGGGAGTGGGTGAGGGGTGAGGGATAGGGGGTGGGGGCTTTCCTAAAACTAAACTCCGCTACAATCAAGAGAAACTGCTGCAATATGAGATTTTTCCTCCCTGCAGCCAGCTTGATAAGTATTTTATCTCATCCAATCTCCAAATCCATTTTTGCAGACATCTATAAAAAAGTCAAATGATAACACTGGATTGTGTGTAAATGCTGGTGTTATTGTTGATATATACTTCCAAGTCTCATAAAGAGGCTAAATTGGATTTTGAAATTATTACTGTATATGTTTTTTGACACGGCGCTCGTATTTTTTTTTCCTCATGCAAATAAAGGAACGGCGGCCGTTGTCTCTAATGCTCCTTCTCTCCGTGCCACAGGGCAGACATTAGTGTCACACTCTCTTCAATAGAGGCATGTCATAAAAGACACATCAATAACCAGAGACGTCGCGATGTTTTCCATTATTATTATTCTTTAATGCTAGCAGAGGCATGATTTAATGCCTTGCACATTTTTCTCCTGCCTGCCGTTGCTTATCTGCGGCGTTTCATTAGCATACAAAGCCCTGTTTTAGTTGAGGAGTGAGGGTGGTGGGGGGGGGGAGGTTGTGGTAGATAGCAGCCAGCCAGTTAGCTCATCTTACTAACCCCCTTTGTGTGTGTTTCTTGCTGCCAGAGCTAAAGATGATGGTTTTGTGGCACGTTTGGGAAGCTCTGTCACATTAATCCTTCCCACACACCGCTCCAAACCCAGCAGTGCACAGTTCTACTGCAGGGTTGCTCAGATGGCCCCAGATACTATAAGCATGAGGGCTGAAGACAAACAGCATCTGGCAAGGGAAAAAGAAGAAGTTGGGCAAAGGTAAAAAGTCATTCAGGCATCTGTGCTTACTCAGCTGAGTTTGTGTGTATGTGAGAGAGTGAGGGAAAGAGAGATGCAGCAAGAATATAAACTCTGCTTAGATGGGCGGTTTTATTTTTGGGAAATCATTCCACGCCTTTCATAACAGGACTGAGAAGGCATCTCCTCCTTTTCCATCTGGGAAATGGTACTTGCTTTTTTTTTTTTTTTTTTTTTTTTTTTTCTTTTGCCAC